>PVLD010011151.1:0-42121 GCA_004027595.1 Dinomys branickii
CACATATTACCCTCTACATCTCAGGTTCCTCATTTTGTAGCTTGGTTGTCAGAATTAAACGAAACTGAAAAGCACTTACTATATACATAGTCAGTACTCAGTAGATATTGGCTGCTATGACACATAACAGTAGAAATCATATTGAGATTGTTGTGTGTTGTGGTCACGAAGTGTAAATCCAGGAAGAGAAATATTTGAAACCTCAGATGAGGAGACAGGCACTGAACTTCAAGAGAATCACTGATTCACTCCTGGAATGTCTTGGAGGAAGGACGACAGCTAGAAACCCGGTAACAACCAGAATCTACAATCAAAGGAGAAATCTATTAGCTAGATTATGGCTGCAAAAGGAACATATTTTAGTCTCAGTGATAATTTTCAGCTACTAGAATTAGGCGGAGTCTGAACTGTTACAAAGATCTAAAGATGAAACTGTAACTTCTTTGGTGCCTGTCAAGTAGTGAAATGTCTAAGTCCAGAGCACAGTAGGGCCGGAGCCTCTGGAGAACATCAGATGAATCAGACTAAGGGAGTAAAGGGAAGGGGGCAGGATACACATGGCAAAGCCCACTGAAAGGCAGTTATGAATTACCCAGCACATAAATAGATGTCATCTTTATTTTTTAAAACGTCATTGAGCCACTGCGAGTTACCAGGTGCTGTAACAGTAGCTCTTCGTGCTCACAGTCTAGAGCAGCACTGTCCAGTGCAACTTCCAGCGGTGATGAAGCTATTTTGTGCCACTAAGCATGGTAACCACCAGCTACAAGTCGCTACTGGGTACCTATAATGGCTTTGTGTAGCTGAACCACTAAATTTAAAACTTGAGCTCTCATTCATTTAAGTAGAAATAGTAACATAAGACTAGCGGTACCCATATTATACAACACTGGTTTAGAGAAGGCAGGCAGCAGACGAGTAAGCCAGTGAGTAATTAGGAAATGCAAAGCTTAGGCAAGCAGAGGAAAAGGATTCTGGGAAAATGTGCTGTGAAGAAAAACAGGGTCAGCTTAGTATTGCGGGCCATTGTAGGGGCTCAGATTTGAGGTCATTTACATTTACAGTTTTAAAAAGATTCACTGCTATGAAAGAATAGGTGAGGGGACACAGAGATGCTCTCTCTGTGTACGTAGGTCCTCTTGACTCAGTCTGCTACTTCAGCTCTTCTGATTAGAATAGCGACTCTCATTAATGTATATTGATATTCAAAAGGAATATAGGTTTTGCATCAATATTAGTTCATCTAAAATTAATGAATATATGTACACATATATGCGTATTCTGAGTTTTTTAAGTATAGGAGGAAAGAAACCTTTTACATGTGTGATAATACTGTACAATTAAATGTATTGTACTGTATACAAAGCTGTATACAAAGGTGACAAGATAATCTTTAGCCTGGAGAGGGGTCAATTTCCAGTTGTAGAAGGAAAAAAGGACAACTTAAACAAGTTGAAAAGACTACTTGAAGGAGACTAATGGAAAGAAAAAAAGTCCTCGTGGAGAAACGTGAAAGTAACTAGGGTTAATTAATTAATCTAGCGAAGAGAAGATTAATGTGTTTTGTGAGGATATTTAGAACTGCTGTTCTGAGGAGAAGTGCAGTGGAGTTGTATTAACACTGGAGAAGGAACTATAGCCAGCAGATTAAAACTGCAGAACATGCTATTTATGGCTGTGAAACTCTGGAATCTGTGAGGAAAGGAGAGCAATGTCCTTCTGTGGAGGTCTTTAAAACAGAATAGATTCTCATCAGTCTCATTTGAAAGGTTTAAGTGTGATCCTGCCCAAAGGCAAGGTGATGAACGGAATGACTTTTCAAGGTCCCCGCAGTCACCCCAGTGAGACCGCACGGCTGACTGTGCCCTGCGATTTTCTTTTGTTTACCCATACCTTATTGTTTTACACCACCGTGTGGCCACGCTGAGTAGGAATGCTATAAATTTTGATTTGGAAATAGGCATCGAGAAACGTCAATTATCCAATTGCACAGTCTGCTAAGAAATAGTTAATCTGAAAAAATCACTTGCCCTGAGTGTACTCACACTCATGATCCTTTCGGGATCTTAATTTGAAAAATAAAACTGATGCCCACATTGTTAATAATAACGTCTTATTCTTCTATTGTGTATTTACCTCTCTATAAGACCAAGATTTGATTCACAATAAACAGGGTTCATGACATGAAAATCTTTTATTTTATATGTATGTTTATGTATATATTTAAAGGCCAAATCCTGACCCTTATACATTTACCAGAGGTATTATGTAAATAAATGTGTCTCCGGTAACAATTTTATGAAATGAATTCAAACACAATATCAAAACAATAGCAGGTTTGCTTGCAGGGAAGCGATAATAGTTGACACATGACTAAAAGCATCATGCTAGAAGTAATTTTAGATACAAACATAAGGTGAATGTGTTTCCTAGTACCTTTCATCTTAATTTATGTAATAAATACATCAGCATCCATTAGCATTTATTACATTATCATATGAGCTAATTTTCACTGGATTCTACATTGGACAAATTAGGTTGTCATTCTATAATCATTCTACTTCCCCTACAAAATCAGTCTGTTAAATGCAGACAGTGAAATAGCCCTTGGACCAGACTGCCTAGGATAGACTCCTACTAAGCTATGTAACTTAATAGCTTCAGGTTCTTCATAGCATAGAATTTAATGTCTAATTTAAATAAATAAACACAATGTGTGGCTGCTAATTCACCACGTATCTACTGCGTGACTCCATACCCAGCGCTCCAGGCAATGGAGCAAGAAACAGACAAAGCTCTCTGTCATCCGGGAGTGTATATTCCAGGACAGAGCCAGCTAGCAAATATGTTAGGTGTTGTGAGCCATAGGATCTCTACCGTAACTACTCAATTCTGCTGCCGTTGCACAAAGGTAAAAATTGTAGAAAATATGTAAACAATCATAGAAAACACATAGACAGTACGCAAATACATGAGTATTCCAGAAGTCCATTACAACTTTACTTACAAACACAGGCGATGACAAGACCTGGCCCCCAGAAAGCTGCGGTAGAGAAAGATAACTGCAAACACCACCAAAACAAACTTGTGTCTGTTAAACGGTGCCAAGGACGATGGAAAAGGTAACACCAGCGAGGGCACAGGTGGTGTTGCAGTGTGGTCAGGGAAGTCTCTGCTGACAAGAATGCCACCTCACGAGTGAGCCAGAAGGCCATGGAGAGGGACTGTCAAGTCAAAATCCGGAGACAGTAGTGCTCCTCTTCTTCTGGAGGAGCAGCCAGCAAGATGGACAGTTTATCTGGAGCAGAGTGAGTTAGGAAATGCCAGTAGGATATGAGGTCAGAGAAGTAATATGTGAGTACATGGAACAGGACTCAAATGCCATTTTAAAATTTCTTTTTACTCAAAAAGAAATGGGAAGACTTTGCTGTTTTAAGCACAGGAGTGGGTTACTCTGGCACACCAATTTGAATGCTATTACTCTGGCTGCCACGCCAGAGTAAACTAATGAAGAAGCAGGATGTCTGGTTTATAGGCTTTTGCAATAATCCAGGTAAGAGATTATCAACCAAGTGCTACTGCTACAGGTGGTGAGACACGACAAGAGTCTCAAATGTGTAAAGGTAAGATCTGCAATATGGAATGTGAGAAAATAGAAAAGCCAATGATATCATCTAAGATTTTGCTTGAACTATTATATGTATGTCCCAGTAATGCCATTACTGAGTCTAAATCTGAAGGAAATGAAAGTAGTATGCCAAAAAGACATCTGCACTTCCAAGCTTATTGTAATATTTGTTCACAATAACCACAATTTGTGAACATTATACCACCAGTGAATGAGTAGATAATGTCATATATATATATATATATATATATATACACCAAAATGCTATTAAGCCATTAAAAAGATAAAATCATATCATTTGCAAAAACGTGGATGAACCTGGAGGACATTATGTTAAGTGAAGTATACGAGGAACAAGAAGAACATATATTCTCAATCATTTGTGAAAGCTAGAAATGATCGCACAGAAATAGAAAGTGGAATAATGACCAAAGGCTGGAGAGGACAGGGACAGGAGAGACGGAACAGATCAGTCAGTGAGGACAAAGTTACAATTAAACAGGGGAATAAGTTCTGGTGTTCCGTTGTGGGTAGGTTTTGTTTTGTTGTTGTTGTTGTTGTCTTTTTGAGACTCTAACTATGCAGTTCAGGCTGGTCTTGAGCTGACTTTGTAGCCCAGTCTGGCCTTGAACTCATAATGATCCTCCTGCCTCAGCCTCCCAAGTGCTGGGATTACAGGTGTGTCCACCATCCCTGGATCTGATGTTCTACTGTACAGTCGTGTGATTATAATCAATGATGATATATTATAATTTCAAAATACTAGAAAAGAGAATTTCAAATATTTCACTGCAAATATATGATAAATGTTTGGGATGGTGGACCATTACACAATATATATACATGTATATAAATCAAAATACCACATTGTATGCTATAAGTACTTTAGTAACTCTCTTCACTGGGACAAAATGCCTAGCATGCATAGCTTAAAGGACGAATGATTTATTTTGGTCACAATTCCAGAAATTTCAGTCCATTCACGGTTGGCAGTCTCAAATGCAGAAATGGCATGGAGAAGATCCTGCCTTGGGGGAAATCTGCTCACATCATGGTGGCCAGGAAGCAGAAAGAGAGATGAGAGCAACTGGGAAGGGAGATGCACCTTTGCAGGACACACACACACACACACACACACACACACACACACGCCACCAACCATAACCCAACTCTTCTGACCAGACCCCACATCCTCACAGCACATTCCACTAAATTCCTACTAATGCCCACATGATCCAATCACCTCCCAAACACATGAGACTTTTTGGACCAATAAATACATACAGTTATCATGTATTGCTTAAAAATTAAGTAGAACAAAACAGAAAAAAGAAATGAGTAGATAGAAAATACTACTAGAGGTTGGTAAAGCAGCAATAAGGAAGATTAGAATCTAAGATGTGACTACATTAAGCCTGAGATCTAATTAGAGATCTGAGATCTAAGATTTTAGAGATTTTAGAGACTTTAGAGATGTTAAAGACTCAGGCTATAAAGGTATGAGTTGCCAACATACTTTTGGTATTCGAAATCATGAAACTTGCCAGGTAGAGTAGCACATCCATATAATCCCAGCTGCTCTAGAAGCTGAGGTAGGAGGCTCTCAAGTTCAAGGCCAGCCTGGGTAACTTTGCAAACTTTAGACTCAAAATAAAGTAAAATAGAATAAAGTAACAAAACTAATGAGCTCACCCAGGGATCGAGTTTAAAAGAAAGTGAATGAAAAGGTCTAAGCATTGCTCCCTGGAGTACTCCAAAGTTAGGGATCAAGAGAGAAGGGGGGATAGCCCAAGAGACTGACATGAGCAACCAGTAAGATAAGAATAAAGCCAGAAAGAGCAGAGCTGTGAAAGCCAAATGGCGAGTTTGTGCTGGATGGAGGAGGGAGGAGACAGTCGTATCACTTGCATCTGGGAGCGCACATGAAATGAAGACAGTGAATCACAGCACTTGGCAACCTGGAGACCACTAATAGCACTGACAGAGCAGTTCCAGGGAAGCAGCAGGACAGAAAGCCCTCCTGGAATGAGTTCCAGAGACAACCGGGAGAGACCGATCACAGACAGGGAGTGCACAGAGCTTTCTAAAGGAGGTGCCCGTTTTCTTTCATAATATCAAAGAAAGCAAGATAATAACTGGATGTGGGAAATTGAGGCAAAAAAGGCTCTTTGGATGCTTTTGTTTTAAGTTGGGAGGAATGACAGCATTTGTGCGTGCTGCCAGGAAGCTCCAGAAGAAAAGGGGAAACTGACAGAGAGCAAGCTATGGGACAGAGAATTGCTAAAGCACGTTCCGTGGGCAGTTGGATGAGATGTAGGCCAACGGAAGGTGTGTAGAGTTTACCTTCAACTACAGAAAGTGCTTGACATGCTGTTTAGCGTTTAATAAAGGCTCAAAACTGACAGATATTAAACCACCAACTGCCACCTGAAGAGCCTGGGCTAACAGGACATTTCCGCTGCAGTGCAGCAGCAACACTCAGTAGCTGAACGAAAGAAGGGTGACTAGAACACTGACACCGAGGTGAAGACCGTTAGAACCAGCTCTGCTAGCACTTAGGATAGCGGTCTGATAGTGCCTAATGAAAAGAAAAAAGAAAGAATTTATTTCATGGGGTAAGTCTGACAGGACTGTAATCCCATGTGGTACTTGACTCCTCCTAGGTTGATGGCTTAATTATCTTTACCCCTTATAAATTCAGTGGAATGAAAAAGCCTTCTGTTACCTCACCAGTGTTGTATGGTATAATAGTTTTCCATGTACTTTTCATGTTCTTCCACTGACTTCCACTGATTCAGAAAGGTTGAGCCAGAAAGCAGAGGTACCATGGAGAACCAGAAGGCTGGGTGGTAAAAGCATAGCCGTCTTTCCCAATCACAACTGCAGCCTAACTTGTGTTCCTAGTATGAACCCAACCTTATGCCAGGTATTGAAACTATACAGCACACTTACCTCTCAGCAAATAGGAAACTTTAGAAAAACATATCTTGTTATTGAACACTAGTATTTGTTCATTCATAATAACAGTATTTTGCTGAGATATCATGAGTAATGAATTCAATGTATTGTATTGCTTCACTAATTTCAGTGTAAACTTGGAATTCCATTCTTCTGAAAAAGAGCCCCAGGCCTAATAAAATCAAACTCAGGAATATAGCAAACAATTTGACAACACTTCATTACAGAAAATATTAGCCTAACTGTCAAAACTTTCAACTTGACAGTGCTGAACTCAAAAACAAGACACTATAAGCATAGAAAGCGCTGGGTGTGGTGGCACACTGCCATAAACCCGGCACTTGGGAGGCTGAGGCAAGAGGATAGTTGCGAGTTCAAGACCAGCCTGGGCTACAAAGTGAGCTCAAGGCCAGCCTGGATCTCATACGAGACCCTGTCTCAAAAAGACCAAAAAAAAAGCCTTAGATACTCACTGTGGAGAGACGCCTATTTCTATCTCACAGCTCTTCCAGCCCCAGGATGAAACTCAATCAAGTATGTTTTTCTAATCCCAGTCACTGAGTCTATAACCTAGAATTCTCTTTTCCCTTTTTTCATGTTTCAAAATTGTAAAATTCACTTACTGACTTTTTCTCTATAATTTTAGTAAAAATATGTTATTTTATTCCTAAGAATGGTCAACTAAAGTAGGTGAGGGAAAGCGGGAAGTTGGCACCTAACTGTGGATTGACAGTTACACAAATGGCCATGAGGAAAGGTCCCCTTGGAGTTATACAGTCACCCCAAATCTAGCCCACTGCACAGCTCTAATAAACAGTGTTGTCGGAACACAGCCACACTCATTGGTTTATGTATTGTCTGCAGCTGCTTCTGCAAGGCAAAGTTGAGTAGGTGGGTGATGACATCATTTACAAAGCCTAAAACATTTACTATCTGACCATTTACAGACCATCTTTGCCCCTCTCTAATCAAACTAGTAGGTGACAGCCTTGTAAGCAATATTTGTTCAGTATAATTTTGTTTGCCATATTTCACATAGCCAAATGCCAGGCAGGAGGAATCAGCCTATGGACCACATCATCACCTAAGAATATCCAGCTCCTATAAAAACAGTACGTGCTGTCATTGAGAGTGAGACCACTTTTATGTTTCCCATCGACTACTTAGAGTCAGCATTTATCAAGTGAATTTTTACTAGATAGCAGGGACCCACAAATTAAACAGACTTCCTTTCTAGGTTGTCATGGGAAGAAAATTTTTCCACCTGCCCTTATCAAAGTGCACACGTTTGAAATGCATTTTTGTCCTCTTAAAGTCTATGCTTTTCATAACTTCTTTCTACCCCATGCATAGTTACAGAGGGTCAAACCCTCCCGGCACTCTTTACCTTATCATTAAGGGCTTTGAAAAATATGAGAATTCTTAAGAGATTATTCTTAGATTTTTATCAGTGCCATCACGCAGCTTCCTTCCAATGCCACATGTGTATGGAGAAAAATATGGAGCTGAGTAATCCTCCAAATGATGGTATTTGTTCCCATTGTTAATTTTTAAAGTCCTAATTTTTGCCTGTCCTGAGCAAAAATTGAAACATTTTAATTCCTTGAATAGAGTACTATAGTAAGTTTATAGTTGCTGTGTCTCAGACAACCTATATGTAGGGAAAGAGCATTTCTAATTCAATTTACACTCATGTCAAGAAACAACACATATCTGCAGGCAAAGATAAGAAAAACACGCAGGGGTACACAGTGATAGCTCTACTTAAATAAATAAAGTTTCAGTACTACTGATTAGGTACACGGGATTATTATATGTTTAATTGGCTAACGTGACAATTTGGAATTACTTCTAGTCACATTTAATTGGATTTGGAATCTCTAGAGAAAAGAAATAGAGAGGCCTAGCAAAGAAACAGTCATAAAAATAAGCTGTTTTTACAAAGGGTGCTAAGTAATGAATTAATATCCATTGCACAATAGTTTTTAATATCCCTTCAGCATAATAAGACTAATACAGTGATTGTACACACTAGATACTAAAATTAATTCAATTATACACAAAGT
The DNA here is from genome assembly GCA_004027595.1 of Dinomys branickii. Taxonomy (NCBI): domain Eukaryota; kingdom Metazoa; phylum Chordata; class Mammalia; order Rodentia; family Dinomyidae; genus Dinomys; species Dinomys branickii. Next base: position 8,653 of record PVLD010011151.1, read on the forward strand.
TTGGGGGATGGGATAGTTTGTTGATTTGGAGATTTTTTATTTTTAATTTTAAGAAGGCTAATTTAACCAGAGATGAAGAATCTGTATCTGCCTAATAATTAGTGACATATGCTATACTAGATTTAAAGACACTTAAAGCCCATAAATATGTTTTCTCTGTGTTTTGAAGCTTAATGCAAAACAGCAAAAACAAAGCATTCCTTACAGTCTTTAAACATTCTACACTGTGCAATAGGAGAAGCATCTAGAAGATAAATGGCTTGTTCTTTCCCTCAGATAGTTTTAGTTTAGCTACAAAAAAAAAAAGAAAAATGCACTTATTTTCTATATTCTAAAGTGTGCTGTAGGTGCTGCTTAATTTTAGACATATGAAATTTATACATTATAAAACCTCCTTCAGTATTTGTGCGTTCTTCCTATTATGGTTTTCCTTCTGCCCTACAAATTCGTTTGTTAAAAATCTGTTCTTGTTCTTAGGAGTGCCATGGTTGCTGACTACATGTTCTGGCTCGGGGGAGGAAGTGATCAGTGTGTGAGCAGGCTCATCAAACTGTACTGGCAGGTAAGAACTGATGTCCCAACTAGGGAGGAGGAGCCCCTCTCATTTTTAGAGCCCAAATGAAGGATTGGCACTTAAAAGACTGCTGGAAAAGGTAGCTCAGGGCATATCAATCAGAAGGACCTTACCCAGTAGTAATGTATTTATAATGAAGTAGATTTTTCTGAAACTAATTTTAAGGGCAAAATTCAAGCTTGTTAACCCTTGGCCCGTACTTCAACTTTACAACCCAATATAAATTTTACACCTCGTAGGAACTATTTTTCCAGGCACGTTGTTATGATATGATTCTTTAAATACACATGTTTTACTCTAACAGATTCTTAATCAATAACCTATAAAGGCATATTTTAGAAGTAATAGCAATTATATAATAAAATATAATGCAAATATCAAATGCATTTGTTAGGTAATTTTTACTGTTTAAAACACAACCAATAGCAAGCTTCATTCTGATTTATTATTCAAAATGGTGGCAAGAAACTGTATTAAACTTCAATTAGATGGCAAAAAGCTGTAATTTCTTAGAATTATCAAGAGAACTTATAGTGTGCTGGCTCAGACTCCTTTACAACATACAAATTTGTGCCCTGTCTTTCCCAGACAAGTTGTCCACAAGCTTCTGCTAAAATGTTTAAAATGAAGAGCTCATTTGCCCCGTCCCCTCAGAAAAAAAAATCAGTTTACTAAGCGTCAAACTGTTTTCCTCACTTTAAGTGACTTTTTACCCCCTAAGAACTTCCATTCAGTAGTTCCCCGTGGAACCCCATGGACCCAATAGAAATTTATTTCCTGGTGAAATTTCTCACATATTTCAAACTGTAACTACACACGTGCACTCACTTCCACACCTTCTGTTCTCCAGACTGTGTGAGGATTCCCTGCCCTGTATTTCAGGGTGGCTTTATGAATATGAACCATTTGAACCAACTAGAATAAAAGCTGCTAAACCACTAACACACAAGTAAGAAATAATCAGCAGTCACCTTCTGATGCTTCGTACTTTTCTCCACATTCTCACTACTGTACCTTACCCTTTTAGTAAAGTGTAAAATACGGTTTGCCATATAAAATTCCTGGTAATTTGTGTGGTCGTATCTACATATTTGCAGCTCAATTTACTGACTAGTAACACTATAGTCCTCTACGGAAAGCAGTGGGTTTTGGTTTTTGTTCTTTTCTCTTTTGTAAAATGATTCATCTTAAGGGAGACAATATTTTCTTCTCATAAAAATCATCAATGTTCTGGTAATTCTGAGAATTTCCTAAGGAATCAGTTACATACAAACTGAAGTAATTGCTAACTAAATAATTATAACTAACTAGTTGCAAAGATTTAATAGGTGAAAAGTAAGCAAATAATAGGGACTACACATATATGCAAAAAGGCATTAATTACTTTAAGAGGCTTCTTTAGAGAGGCAAGAAAATAACTGAGTCTTATGGGTGGGGCAGTATTCCACGGGTCAGACCTACAATAGGCTCTCAGTAAACATTCAGCTTAAGTTGTTCACTTAACACTGCTATGTTAAGCAAACATAAACTGCAAACCTACTGTTTTCTACATTGAACTAAGAAAAATAGATCCAATATTGATACACTTAAGACAAATTAAGACCTGAAAGTTTAATAAATAAAAATGTTTTCTGTTTCTTCCACTTTCAAAGAACATTAATATCCCTGTTGTATTTATTTCAAACTAAGAAAAGAATCTCCACTTGTATGTTTGCAATAATAAAAGGAATAAAATAAGTATTTTACTATTTTACATTAATAAATAATAAGCAGAGCATAATTTTCTTTGTGTTAGTCTTCTTATTTAATTAAAAGTAACATACAGTAGGAAAGTGCCCCTGTCTGGAAACCAGGCATGATTCAGTATAAGCTCCCACAGTAAGTAGTAGGGGAACCCAGGGCAAGGTAATTTCTTGCTCTGACTAAAGGAACTTCAACTGGAAAGTAAGGGAAAACTGCCGTAAAGTATTCAAGAGACCTATTCTTAAAGCCCATTTTCATACTAACATTGGATCCAAAACTTTAGGTTCATTGAAAACTAACATCAAAAATTTTAACATAAAAAGAAGCAGCATAATTAGGAATTACATGTTGCAGATAAACTCCACATGCTAAAACCCTCTAAGCCAATACTGGCAAACCACACCATTCTCTCACCAGTGGCAATTTCTTCTGCTACTTTGATCTTCATTCAAAGGTAAAAAATCCTCCCCATCCCCAAATCTTGTTCTGTGCTAAATAAGAAGGGTTTGGGATATGCCATGGAGTGCTCAGTTGATCTTTAAAAACCCAGATTCTCTGCTACCCGGTGCAGCTATAGTGATCAATCTAAGAACATTCCCAAACATCTCAGACTAGCAATTGTATCTGCACATGAGCTTGTAGACATCCATTAAGACTTTATAGACAGGGGCTAATTTCACCTACTTTGTTAGATAAGAAGGAACCATACACAGGCAATCTCCAACTCAAAATGGTTTATTTAGGGTTTGTTGACTTTACAACAGTGCAAAAGTACACCTGCGCAACCATTTTCACTACCAGTATAGCATTCAATAGTTACACAAGGTACTCTATTTTATTATAAAATATGCCTTGTATTAGATGATTTTGCCTAATCTGAGCATATTTAATGCAAACTAGGCTATCATGTTTAGATGTATTGGGCTGGGGATATAGCTCAGGGCTGGGGATATAGCTCAGTGGAATAAGCGCCTGCCTAGCAGGCGCAGGGTCCTGAGTTCAATCCCCAGTACCGCAAAAAAAAAAAAAAACTAAAAAATAGATGTACTAAAGACATTTTCAACTTACAAAGGTTCTTGGGACATAACCGCAGTAAGTGTAAGGTGATCTGTTAACATCCTTTTCAAGTACACAAAATCCCTGGTTGGTTAATCTTGAAGAGCTTAAACAAAAAATAGAAATTTCCAGAATGCAAACATTTTAGCACAGTCTGCATCAACTGTCATAGATTCCTGACTCACAAAGTCTTAAATACAAAGGAACATATCTGTGCTTCGGTAAACTCAAGAACACCTCGCAGTTGTGTTAGGGACACTTTTCATATCATAAATCCAGCAAGAGAAAAAGAAGTATGGGGCTCTATACTCTACGGCAGCTCTCACTGGTATACATCAGTTCAAACGAAAGCTTTTGCACATGTTATTCTACAGCAGCAACACCTCTGCAGAGCTACAGGTGGTTTCCAGTAACTTGTGATGGCTGTACTTGAATACAGTGCCTCTTCAACCTGATACTCACTCTTCAGTCCCCAGCTGTCCTCCTGGAGAATGCATGCAGACCTCATCACAACTCTGCACTAGTTAGCAAAATGGAAAGTACCCCGTCAGGCTAAGAATTAGAATGGAAACAGTTACCTTTGGGTATTTAGATGTTGATCCTGAAGTAATATTGTTACAAGAAGAATTTTTTCTAGCTAGGCCTATACCAAGGCTATCTATGTCAGCAATTTGGTCCAATTTTCAGATCAATAAATGATAAACCTCATAAGATATAAGCTGTTTGCCAAGTGTCCATAGATTTTTGTCCCTGGAAAGCCTCACTTCCCAATTTCCTGGCCCCTTAAATCCAGGACCAAATTTAATGCATCATAAAAACAAAGACACTTCCCTCCTCTGCTGTTGCCCCATCCCATTATCCCACATTCACTTTCAGCCATGTTTCCAGCCACAACATTTGTCTTGTGTGCACCTTTCTTTTCTGCAATGTAACAGAACTAACCCTGGTCTGACCTGCTTTACAATTGGGGAAAAAAAGTAACAGCTAATTTTGTTTCAGAATTCCTACAAAATGAGTGTCCAGAGAAATCCCACTAAACAGAGACAAGTTACTTGATCAGTTCAGTCCCCACCTTAATCATACTTTGTTGTTGTTTTTTTTTACTCAATCTGCCACCTTCAAACCTTAAATCTGTAATCTCAGATCCCTCAGAGCATCTATTCAATGCTTGTACACACACACACTCATAGACCAACTAACACTCATAAACACACACACAGAGATGCACACACACACACACACACACACACACACACACACACATACACACACACACTGTTTGCCTCACTGCACTGGAAATTAATCTCCATTTAGAATACCAAAACAGGATTTATAGAGAATTGGGGATTTCTCATTATTGCAAGAAAATAGTTGTGATCATTTTCTGGTGTAAGAAATTGAATATTCGATATCATATCAATTTCACTGTTTTATTTTAATGGCATAAAGGGTAAAGCTCTGATTCACAAAATTCCTGTTAACCACAAAATGGAGTCAGAGCTCCAATGGCTCCTAACAGCTCACACGGGTAAACAGCCATCAAAACACCAAAACTTTCTAATTGAATTCACACTGCATCATTTTGTTTATCTTCACCTCAATGAAATCACCTTATATCAAGGCTCTCTGTGTCAGTAATTTGTTCCAATTTCAAGATTATTAACAAAAAATAACCCTTATAGGATATAAACTATTTGCCATGTGTCTAGAATTTTGTTCCTGGAAAATCTCGAGATTCTTTTGGACTGGGAAATTCATATTGTTATTTGCCTCCAGCCACTTGTTTAAAGTAGCTGTTTGGCCCCAAAATGTTCATGATTTTTTGGCACCACCTGTAATAGTAACTTCAGCGTCTTCAGTCCAAGAACTTGCCTCACTAATGAGATTGGCCATTATGAAGTTAGACCTCTAATGAAATTTTCACTACCCAGTTGTTCTCAGAAGTTTCCTTTCTTGTTTAAAAATAGTTATTTGAAAAATAACCAAACTGAATCACATTTAAGCCTCTTTTCTGGGTTTCTACAAAATGCTCCAATAGAAAAGAAGTTCATGATATACTCTTGCATCTGGACAAAGAGCTCCTGAAAAGCATGGATGCAGGCTTCTGGCTCTGAGGAAGTTGAAGACTTTCATGGGAGAAGAAAGGTCTCTTCAGGGATCCTTGGAAGAGCTGTTGACACTGGGCCATGAAGGGAGCCTGACATGCAAAGCCTCTTTCTTCAGTGAAGCAGCAAGGGCTGAGGAAGTGCCAGTTTCACAGGTCCTCCATCTGTGCAGAGAATACCAAGATTTCCCATCCAACTCAAGTTGTACTTGGCCCCGAAATGTTCCCCATCTCAAAACTGTGAATGGCCTAGTTGGTTCCCAAAGGCAGCTAACCACAAAGAAACAAGTGGTACAATTGGTCTATTCTCAAACGATAAAACCAAGAGCTAACTTCACTAAGAGACAAAAGATTTTCCCCACCTCCATGCTCAAAAAAGATGGTACACAGCCTATTGTGAGCTCCCAAGCCCTCTTATATACTACAGAGGTTTCCAGGCTGTGGGTTAAGACCCCTACGCTATTCCTTTACTTTATATGATTTTTGCTGTTGTAAAAACCCATTTTCTTCTTCATATCAGACTTTGTGAAAGACATTTGCTACTTCCAACACTCAAAGACGAGAGAGACAGAGATAGAAAGAAAGCAAGAAAGCAAAGAAACAAACAAACAAACAAAGGCGCTCCAAAATATTATTGTCACATAGTACCTCCATGAACTACATGGAGGTCATTTAAGTTTAAAACCTTTCCAAGTCAGTGTATCCAGACTCCTTTTAAGACAAAGAATAATTTTCTTCTTTACTCTTAAATTGTATTGCCATTCATACTCAACTGCCAAGTATTTATTGAGGGACTCTGTGTCAGGCACCAAAATTAAGCATTGTTATGTCTTCAAGGAGCACACACAGTGTCCTTTCTTATCCACAGTTTCACTTTCTTCAATTTGAGTTATATATGATCAACAGTGACCTGAAAATATCACATGGAAAATTCCAGAAATAAACTACTCATACATTTTAAGTTGCATACCTTCTGAATAACATGATGAAATATTCAGCCACCCTCCTCTGCTCCACATGAGTAATCCCCTTGTAATGGTTGATACATTGTGTCAACTTGAAAAGTTTAGAAGCTTAACTATGTAACTCAGCAATTCTACATCCTAGGGTGTAGAGGACCCACCTGAGAACAAATAGCTTGCATACACCATAAGGGAGGGAGAGAAGCATTCTGTCTTCCACCACCATGAACCGTTGCCTCTCCGCCATACCATTCTGCCCTGGAGTCAGCTGATCATGGACCGAAACCTCTACAAACTGTGAGCTAAATAAACCTTTCCTTCCTTAATTTTGTGTTTCTGGTACTTTGTGCCAGCAAGGAGAAAAGAAACTAGGACATCCCTTTTCCAACGTGTCCGTGCTATACATCCTCCCTACCCATTTGTCACTTAGTAGCATTCTCAGCTTTCTTGTTAACTGCAATAGCGCTCCAGTGCCGTGTTCAAGTGATGTTTAACAATGACCCCAAAGCATAGATGCACTGATACTGGCATCCTGAATGCCAGAGAAAAGTTGTAAGTTGCTTCCTTTAAGTGAAAAGGTACAATAGGGTATTTTGAGAGAGAAGCCAAATTCATGAAATCTTTATACTGTAATTGTTTTATTAGTGTTGCTGTTAGTCTCTTATGCTACCTAATTAATAAGTAAAGCTTTATCATAGCTATATATGTAAAGAAAAAAAAATTTGGTATATGGTTAGGTACTATCTGCAGTGTCAGGAGTCCACTGGGGAAGAGGTCTAATGTATTTTGCCACAAAATATTGACCAGTAAGAACTACTGGACTGTAATGTAGTTAAATTATGTACTACTTTTTGTTGATCTTTCTTCCATGGTACTATCAAAAGACATCGCAAAACACAACTCAAAAAATATTTTTTAAACTTATTAACCACATTAAATATTGATTTGATATGAAATTCAAATCTATCATGTCTGATAGGAAAATATTTGGCCAGCATTGTTGTGTAGTTAAACTCAATGATTATGTAAGAAATGTTAATTATACTGATTTGTTCATTGTGCATTGTATGCATGTATCAAATTATCATGCTGTATCTAAACCAAATAAAGATGTACAATTATTATGTGTTGACTAAAATTTGTATGCATCTATATATGCAAGGGGTGATCTAAAATATAGTGATTGCTTAAATTTTAAAAATTTATTCTAATAAAAACCTCATTGTCATTAATCCTCCTCAGAAATACTCCTCTTAACTTCCAACACACTTACGCCATCACCCATGCCACTTTGGGAAGTGGTCTAGAAATTTTGTTCCATAAGTCTTTACAAGGTGTGATCAAAATTACAGTGAACAGGGCTGCAAAAGTGATCCCGTGGCAGGGTGTCTTGTAAAACAGTGCATGTCCTCATCCTCCTTATGCACTGAGCCTGGCAGAGTGTGGCTTGTGGATTTTCTTCCAAGTTAAAATGACCACGAAAGGTAAACATTTTGAATCAATTCAGAGCACCAGTTCAGCCACAACAGAGCCACTACAGACATAAAAGAGAACTTTGAGAATGCTTCAGAAGAGGGCAAGTAGAGTACGTGTGCTTGAAATCAGGAGTATTTTGAGGGGCATTAGTAGCAGTTCTTCTAAAATATTTTTAATTTAAACACTCCATTATTTTCCTATCACACATGATGTGTGTGTATGTATAAAATATAAATATACTCTGTGTGTGTATATATATATATAGTCATATATTCATGAAGAGGATCTAGTAGGTTACTGGGGCTGATAATATAGCTCAGTGGCACAGTGCCTGCCTGGCAAGCATGAGGTCATGAGTTCAACTCCCAGTACCACCAAAAACAATGTTTCCCATCACTGTAAACATGCAATGGGCACAACACACACTAGTAGGTTATACACCAAGCAGGTCACAGTGGTTAGCTTTGAAAACCAAACATAAATATTTCTTCATAATTGTGCACTGTCTTTAAAATTAAAAATAATAATAAGAGGGAAAAATAATTTAAGTGATTATGAATTCAGTGGATGGCTCTCTGTGAGTGCATGGATGTGTTTTAAGTTCACAAATGTAGGCAAGTTTTATGCTTCAGTTAAGATTGGGATTCACTTGAACATTTGGCAAATATGACAGAGTTTTGAGAAAATTTAGGCTCATTGTTCTGTGCTCATGGAAGCCTCTGTGCGATCCCAAGGTTTTGGACATTAGTTTCTTCTTTCCAACAAGACAGTCACCACAGCTCCCAACTAATAAATGTGTCTGCACCAAACAGAGATCCGTGCAGGGTAACTTAAACCTGAGCATATGTTGAGCATTTAGGCTAAGAATAAGCACTCATTTCTTCTCTCCTATTCTTTCTAGGAATATGTTTCTTTCTAGGAATATGTCATTCTGATATTCATCATTTTCTGGGTGAAAGTTTATATCTCAGCCTCAGAATAAAAATAATATCTTTAACATGAAATTACAGGCAAAGTAAGGTCAAAGAACCAAAAACATTTATTATCTTTCACAAAACACCTACATTTTTTGGAGAAGGAAAATGTATTTTCTCTAAAGATTAGCTTCTGTGTGGAAAAGTTTTCCAGAGAAAAGAATAAAATAGAAACATATGAGCATTTCTCATAATAGTCTATATTTATAGTTCATTTATTTATTTATTTGGCCCTTTAAGATAGTTTATGAAATACTCAGACAAGAAATGTCCAAAAGCAGCACAGGCCCTATAGAATTTAGAATGCATGTAATTTCAGAAAAACAAAAGCACCTAAACAAAATTATTTCCCCAATCAATTTCCAGGTATCAAGTTTAAATACCCACTATTTGCCAGTGAGCTTCTAGTCAGTCTCAGTTTCTCAGTTCCTATGCAAAATAAATTTTATCTGGAAATACTTGACTCAGTAGTGGGTGACCTCTGAATACCACTGTGAAAATCAGGTGGCTTGGGATTTCTTAGTTTCTTTTGAAAGGTGAAAGTAGTATCTGAAGTAAAGAAAAAGGAAGCTCTGGTGAGGAAAGTCAACATAATGAACTAGATGGCACAGGGCTTGTGGGCCGAGCCGAAGGACTCCACTGAGGCAGGGGATATCTGTGCTTAATTTTTGCAACAAAGAAAGCAAAGGAAAACTACCAGCACTAGGCAGTAATAACAGACCAGGCCTGAGACTTAGGGGATGAAATTCTAGCTCCGGTAGTACAACTCCATCTTGGAAAGTCACTTCACTTGTGTATGAATCAGCTACTATTATAATAATGTATAATAATCTACTCTGAAACTCAGTGGCTTATGGTGATAAGCAGGTTGGTCTAGGTTCAGCGGATGGAGGCCAGCCCTGGGTAGGCTTGGCTCCAAACTGCAGCTGGACCAAGTGCTGCACCTGCAGCTCCTCCGCCTTCCAGCAAAGGTTCCCTGCTATGTGTTTTTCTTATGGCAAAATGTAGGGGGATAAGAAATCCAGCCTCACTATGTAACCCTATTGGAAACCTCTTCTCCTTGCATGCTCTCTACATCACAGTGGCCGAAGCAAGCCACGGGATCCAGCCCAAGGGCAAAGGGTGAGTTCTGCCCACAGCAGAGCTGGCAGAGAAGCACGGATATGATATTACTATTGGGAGGGAAACAGTGAAGAGCAACAATTCAATACACCACCAGTGCTCTAAGTCTCAGGTGCAGCGTTTCTAAATGCTGGTCTCGTGTCTCACTTCACTACAGTCATTTTTGGAAACATTTCAAATATTAGATCCCCAGAGTGGGGTGGGGTCCTGAATACCATATTGTTTCCTATTGCTCCACCTCTCACCAAGTGATTCTATGCGCAGTACCTGGACTAGATATCTTGAAGGCTATTTCAAATTTTTCAAATTAATGACCAACGTATCCTACCATACAGTTTATCTGGTGCTGCCCTAGGTGCAGCAAGAGAGCATCAGGTGCCCTGCGCATGTGACACCTCCTACCTGACCATGTGACTAACATAACCGTTAGAGTGAGCTTCTCCCCTCCGTGTCTCCGGATGTGGGTAACCTGCCGTGAGTTAGGCATCTTCTGCTTCCCACTGTGAAAGGCTCTAGCCGCTGCACACTTTCCACCATGTCAGGTTTCCCTGCCCGCCTCTCGGCCCAAAACAAACTCCTTGGCCTTTTCAGTATCCTTCCCTGCAGCCAGTGCTACCTCTAGATGACAGAGGCTTTGTGATATTTTTAAGGCACCTGCCTGCAAAGAGGTTTGTCTATTAATATTCGCAATATTAAGATTCCTATTTTGTAAAGTCCCATGTTTTTTCAGTTAGAAGACAGGTTAAAGAGAAAGTCCAAACTGCAAAGAGAGGTAAAAGAGAGCTTCCCTTCCTGGGTGTTGGTAAAAGATAAATGTAGAGATGAATTTCTCATCTAATTATTCACTCCTGTTTATATATTCTTTAATGATATGTTTCCATGGTTACCAGCGTTGTTAAATGCTGCCAGTGTTTCGTTTTGCTTTGATGCTATTTGAGGTAGAACACCAGGAGGAGAGGATCACTTTTAAATGAAAGATGTAATTGAGGCATATATTTGATCCAAGGTTGAGTGTTCCTAGGAGGGAGATAGTGACCATGACATGATTTCAGGTTGTGTAATTTTGAGTGGCTTTTCTCGTGATGTTCTGTGAGCGTGTTCCCAGCATTGGTTGGGGAGGAAGAAGGGAAGGAAAAAGTGCAAGGGAGGGAAGAGGGAAGGGGGCCCAGAAACATCTATAAATTCGCGTTTGCACTTCAGAACCGTAATACATTTGATTCAGCCCTGTTGTCAAGGAGCGGAAGCTGATCTTTATGCTTCCCCTCCTGCCTTTTCAAACTCACATGTACACACCAAAACCCAATGCCATCTTCCAAAACTGAGTCGAATATTCAATTAGTTCACCTCAGTATGAATTTCAGCAACATCTACAGAGGTTGTTTACCCTTGAACCCTTAATTCTCACTGCAAAATAAGCGGCTTCTGCCCCTGTTAAAGTATGCCAGGCATGGAAACCATACAAGAATTTGCCGGTGCCTCTGAATGTGCCCTGCAGGGGGCAGCGCAGCTCACTTCACCTGAACTTCAGCCCTCCAGCAAATTCAAACTCCTTAGAAGATAGTGGTATCATACAAAGAAAGATTAATTCTCAGCCATTCCTGAACGATATTTACTTTGTGCTCTTCTTTTGAAAATATATCTTTTTTAAATGGTGCTGGTTTGCTTTTACATTCTTTATCAGCAGGTGATGGAGACGCCCAAGCCATAAATACAGTCAACTGGTTTTTTTCTTTCTTTCTTTCCTTTCTTTCTTTCTTTCCTTTTTTCCTGTCCTTGGAAAAGCTTTTTCTGGTTCCTGATGGCTTTTAAGGGAACAAAATAGTCACCTCTAAATTTCTTTTCATTTTCTCTCATTTGAAAATGGTATGTGTTTTAGAGATTTAAGGTAATTTGGGCTTTCTTTTTCTTGAACAAATTTGTCTAGCAACTTGATTCGCAGGATTCCTGTGGTTCTTCCAGTAGGCTGCCATAAAGTTACTTTGTTTACCTAAAGACTTTGCCTTCCAGTTTAAATTTATGAATATGTCCCTGTCTTTGTTTCTGTTTGCCTCTGAAAATCAAAAATTGTTATGAGCATGACCAAATTTGGTGGTTTTATGGTTATGTTTTTTTATTTTCCATAGATTTTTATGCATTATTGATTTACAAGCTTAAGGTCACTATTTTAGCTACTGGAGATGTAGAAAAACTACTCCATGAAATCATGAAATTTTTTAAGCTGTGTTCACCCAAGTATACGATAATCTGTAAAACTAAAAGCTTCTAATGTTTTTATGTTCAGCCATCCTTTCAGCAGTATTGAACACCAATTAAAAATAAATTTTCCTCTTTCCTTAAACTCATATATTGCATTTTTCTCACTAATTTTTGAAGGCTGCCTATTCTACAGATACCTAGGTTGAATAATTTTCTTTCTCATGATAACTTCCCTCTTCCAAATAATGATATCCTAATATTTCAAATGTCAGAATTTAACAGGTGGCATGATTTGACTTTTCTCAGAATCATCAAATAAACGCTAAGCTAACCTACTTTTATCTAAGCAATCAGAGGTGAAACTATGTGTAATGCAGTTTAAAATGCAACAATCTATGAAGGATGATAAATGCCAAAAAACCCTGGATGGATTATTTTAACCTCAAACCTAAAAAGATAAGCTGCACCACAATTAGTATTCAGGTCCTCATTTCATTCACCTTTCATTCTTCATCAAGTGGAAGTTGGTGTGTTATAACGTTCATACCATGAGACAAATCAGAGATATGACCAGGGACCAGACATAGAAAACAGATTACTAGACTAGCATGTTTCTTGAACACAGCAATTTACTTCATTTCATTTAATATCACTTGAAATCATAGTTTGTTCTTGTTGTTACAGAATACATGGAAACTCATATATGAATGTATATATGTATATATACATGTACATATATATATACAAATATATATTTTTTACTAAACTATTGCATTGCTTACAAACACAATTATCCCCCTCTGAGACAACTTGCTGGTAACATGATGAAGTCTGTATGAGAGTCTACCTACCCCAAACAACTTCTTACCAAATGTTGACTTTTAAAATATAGAGTCCTCAGGGAGGAGGAGATTAACTGCAGGCAAACGTGAAAGGATAAGTGTCTGATTTCCAGACAAAGCTGAAACTTGAGGGAGAAAGAAATTGTGAAGAGTTTGGAGCACACCAAAGACAAAACGGGCAATAGTTGCCTAATAGAATCATCCCTCTTACTGAACTCCAGGCACACTGTCATCCCCCCTTGATCTATCTGCCACCAAATGTGCTGTTCCATGGGAAAAAACTTTCAAGATGTACTGTTTCCTTATTGGAAGGCTGTACTAGAAACATCCTTTTGCCAAAGATTCACCTTCTGTCCTCTAACACTCTGTGCAAGAACTTCTCATACACAAAATCTTATAGTGTTTGACAAAATGTAGACCTCATTTATGAGTCTGTGTAGCTTAATGGCTCGGGGCATGCGCTCTGATTGAGATTTTTTTTAAAGTCTTAGAATCCTAGCTGATGAAATAGTTGTATATTGTAGAAGAGCATGTTATAAGGATTGAGTTTTCTCACATGTAAAATGGGGCAATAATACTGTTTTTCATGTTCTTTTAACAAATTAAAAGATTTATCTATAGTACTTAGCCAAAGTACAATGAACATCCATGCACTTAATAAATTACTTTTGTAGATTTGCCCATAAGCTAAATGAAGCCCGCATAGGTAAAGCCCAAGAGCCACTGCTATCTAGTGACAGAAAGTTAGTCCATGAACCTACATCTTGTCTGCAGGTTAAACATCTTCGTATCCCTTCAACTTTTCCAATACAAATTTCTTGAGTAGTATCCCTGGCCTTTCCACTGAAAGTGAACTCACATAGTAAACCAAGAGATAACACAGGCGTTAGGGAGGAAAGGCAGTACAGGATTTGGAACCAGGTCATCTGACCATGCCATTATTTGACTATGACTGCTGCCCTAGCTTTATCTCAAAACCAGCAATCGAGAAATACATTTTTTAAAAGACACAGAGAAGGACAGAAATTGCTAACTTCATATGACTAAATGAAATGTAGAGATAAAATAACAATAAAAAGGGTCTCAAACTCTGTTGACATTTATCCCTAAACACAGAAGCTCAAGCTCATTAGTAATACCCAATTGTCCTTACGAAATAATTGCAAGTAAGGCCACTATTTATCCCTGTGACACTGTTCAGTGATTCATTTTAAGTTATCAAGAACAAAAGCACTGAGGAATCCTAAAGAGTCTGGAGGTTGCTGAAACCCACACTTGTAACTCAGAGTTTCTATCAGCTGTGTTTCCCTAATGTGCAAGTTGAAAATTATTCAGGGTCTTTAGAACCAGAACATAATTTAAATCCTATTTATAAACTATATGTACTTTGCCACTGAATAAGCTAAACAAACCTAAGAAAATTAGAACTCAAGCACCCCTACTATGAGGCCTTTCATTTAATGTTTTTAAACTGTTCTCTTTGAGATGGACATGCAAGTCGGTAGTGTATCTAAACCTAAAGAGAAACCAATGGGCAACTCTCCACAAAAATCTAATGCAAACATGTGCTAATAAAAAATAAAAGCCAAAAAACAGAACAGGCTTATTCATAACCAGCAGGTGTAAATGATGAATATTCTATAGCAGGTTAGGATTGTTTTGCAGAGGACCTTGATCTGGTTATATTTTAATGTGGTCCATTTGTTCCTATTAGTGTTAGAGTGAAATTCTAGCTGTCCTTAGAGACAGGAATAAGATATAATAGAAAATACGAAATTAATGTTAGTGTTAGAGTGAAATTCTAGCTGTTCTTAGAGACAGGAATAAGATATAATAGAAAAAGAAAATAAATTAATGTTGGATCTTTTTCTTCCAAGAATTTGCAGTCTAATAGAAGAATGAAAAATTGTTCAGATCAGGAGAAACCACTGACTTAGGAAACTTAACCTCTCCCCTTGCTGCCATCTCTAACTTTGTGACCTAAGGTGAACCGCAGAACTCACAGAGCCTCACTTTCCTTAATTATAAAGTCTAGCAGTTAGGCGATGATATTTTAGATACTTCCATTTCTTTAGTTCTGTGTGAAAGAACATAGAATAAAATTTTGCTACAAAATATAAATGATTAAAAATGTAGTGCTGGGCAAATTTTAGATTTTAACTGAAATATTATTAATAGCCAAATCTCTAACTCTAATCCTAACCAGACTCATTAGGGTAGATATTTACACATACAGATTTATATTTGGGTATAAGCACATATACATAGTCTAAAATTCTATAGCACTTACACTGCAAAATTAAATCAAAACACTTTAGAATTTAAAATATGTATTATGACTATTTTTAGATAAGAAGGATTGCAAAGTAAAGAATTTAAAAAGCTATATAAAAAAATCTGTTTACCTTGGTACAAATAACCTGGTCATATAATAACTTTAGTGATTTCCAGACAAAGCAAATAAAACTGAAATATCTCACTTAAAATTCATGAAGATATCTATAAATTTCACATCACTGAGCTGACAAACATACTGCGAAGCTGCAAATACTCCCTTACATTAGGAAAATATACATTTATGAATGTTTCATAAAAGATCTCCCATAAAGACAAACTAATATTTCAGAGTTAAAATCTAACCACTGAGGCAGGGGCAAACAATCCATTATTACATCATCAGAAAAACATCAATTCTGGCAACCACATAAATAAAACAGTGAACAGAAATTCTCATAGTAAGATATTTAGATACAGGAAGATACAGTAATTCTCAAGGTAAGATATTGAGAAAAATCTGCTTTTACAGTCTCAAGAAACAGATCTTCTGACTTAAACCAATATTTATTTATAGGAATTACATTTGAAAAATACTGCTTACAAAATTTTATCCTCCCATTTTCCATTAAATTATAACCACCTTTCAGCATTTTATCATTATTAATAAAATTGCAAAGGGTTATGCTAGTCACGAAAGACTAAAGGTATACATCTCAATCAGTTATAGTTTCAAGTAAATTTCCTTTGAACTTAATAACATTTACACTGAAAATAAAATAACACACCATAAATAATAATAAATTGCTAGCATCCACTTACATGAATGGATTTTATGAGGATTAAAGAAAATAGCACAAATAAAAGCATTATTACAATGCTTTTTTCTTTTCTTTTTTATAATATGTATGGCTTACTAAATAAAAATGGATTATGAGAGAGATTCACATTTCCATTTATTATTAATTGATATATTATATATTTGGATAGACTAATTGACGCAACACACAACACCAAAATTTCAGTAATTTAAAAGGCTAAAATTGATTTCTCATTCACAGTGGAGTTCAGTGTAGTAGCTGCCTTTGACTGGCCCTCCCTACTGTTAGGGCTTATGTCTAGATGTCCTCCCAAAGCTTCATGTCCTCGTAGGTGAGGCTGTCAGGAGGTAATTGAATTATAGCTGACTTGGTATTAAGAGGTAGGATCTGGTGAGGAGAGGTGGATCGCTGGGAGTGTGGCTTGGGTCTATCTCTTCCCTATTCCTCTGTTGATCTCTCCCTCTGCTTTCTGCTACCATACCATGGACTGTTCCTCCTGTGCCATGACCCTCTACCATGCTGCTCTGCCTGCAGCCAGGCAGCTATGGACTGAAACCTCTACAAACTGTGAGCCAAATAAACCTTTCCTCCTTCAAAAGGGTGTTAGTATTGTGTCTCGTCAATGAGGAAGTAATGTGAGACTCCTGTTCTCCTAAATCAGCAACTTGGGAGCCCATAGATCTTCTATCTTATAGCCCCATCTTTCTCCATATCCTGGGAGCCCTCTTTCTTCAAGCAGCTGATAGAGGAAAAAACAGATCATACTAAGCAGAGTTTCTAGGCAAGACATAGAAAAAGTTAATATCACTCATGCCCACACTCCATCAGCCCAGGTTAGCCACAAGCACAAGAATCTGGAAAATCCAAGTCAAGTACCTAGAAAATAAAATTACAATTTTCAAAACAGAAAGTGAAATATGAGAGACTAATTGTAAATGCTAAAATACTTAAACTTATATATCCTCAGAAAGTCCCCTTTGTTCCCCCCAAATCTCAGCAACTTAGGCTCAAAAATTCCTAAACTTCCTTCCAAATCTACTCTTCCAAGTAAATCAATTGACTGTTCGTGGCCAACCTCTAACACTGAAATCAATGAAGAAAATAGTGGATAACATCCTATAATAATTTGATTACTCTTTCTAATTAAAAATTACAGGATTTCCGTTTACTGAACCACTATGACTGGGCACATTTTTTAAAAGTTACACTTTCTCCAAACTTCCAGCCAAAGAGTAGGAAATAATTACATAATACCACCATGCTGAAAATGTTGGGAGAGTTTCTGCCAACTTTATTTTTTATTTGAAAACCTTTTAAATATTACAAGGAAGAATCATCCCTCTTGGTTTAGAATGAGAGCTGGAACGTTTCCTTCTTGCTTGCTAGTCATCTGTTCCTTCTGCTTTTACTGTTTTCCTTTACCCTTGGGGACTGTCATCTCCTTTGTCTCCCAGAATCTCTCTTGTACAATTACCCTAGGAAAGTTTATTTCTTAAGGTAGGGAGCTGATCTCTTTACTTAGCTAACATACAAGGAGAAATTATTATGTTATTGTTTGTAGAGGAAATGAGCTGCCTACATACATTCCTGGCTTATGTAATTATAATATAAGCTTTAAAACTTGATCAGTGTAAGGGTAACAATAGAGAGTTATTAGGACGACAAATATAAACACCTAATTTCAAAGCTTTTATATGAGTACCAGGAGAGGAAACATATGTAATAGCAATGTACATTTAACTCCAGGGCACATATACCACTGTTTCTCCTGTTCCCCACACACATGCAATAATTAGTGAAATGACAAAAACTCATATATTAGCCAAGTGATTTGACTGCAGAATATTGATGTCAAATCAAAAAATAACCTAAAGAAGCTATCTCCAGGTTTAGTACAGCTTATTTTTTTTTACAAGCATCAATTCCTCATTTGGTCTCTTCAAAATCAAGGAAAGTATCTGATCATAAAAAGTAACTTAAAATAAATACTTTATATTATAATATCTATAATTTCAAAATATGGTACTTTTTAAAAATCCGTAATATGATTTTCAGTGTTCACATATCAGACACACCTCAGAAGAAGATGTTCAGATGACCAATGGGCAAAAATGGAAAGAATGAAAACCGTTCATTGCTAGTCATTACAGAGATGTGAATCAAAGCCATCATGAGATGTCACTTCACTCCAGTAAGAATGGCTGTTCTCGGAAAGACAAAAGACAAGTGCTAGCAACTGGTATAGAAAAAGGGAACCCTCGCACCTGATTAGTAGGGATGTAAAGTAAGATAACCGTTCTGGAAAAGAGGATAGAGGTTTCTCAAAAATATTACAAACAAAACTACCATGGGACCCGAGAATCGCACCACTGAGCATATTTCTACAGGAAATGAAATCAGTATATTGAAGAGACATCTACACTTCTACTGAACTAGTCAGCTTTTAGTGGCTGGGACAAAAGTATCTGATGCAACTTGAAGGAGAGGGTTTTGTCTATGGGCAACTGGTAGAAAAGCATAGCAAATGGGAACTGCCTTAACTCATAGCATTCCAGAAGCATAGAGAAAGGAAAAAAAAAAAAAACAGAGAGAAAGGGAAGAGGGACCCAATGTTGTCCAAAAGCGATGCCCCCAAGTAAATGTGCTTTACTGATTTCCAAGCATCTCACAAACCAGCCAAGTTGACAATCAGAATTAACCATTACACCCATTGTTATCGCAGCACAATTAACAGCACCCAAGGAATAGAACCAACATAAATGGCCACCAGTTAAGGAATGGATGAGGAAAGTGTAGTGACTATACTAATGGCATACTAGTCAAGCATCATAACACACGGAACCTGTCTTTTATAAAACATGGATGAAATGAGAGATTATTAGGTGAAGTAAAAAAGAAAGGGCTGGATGACTCCACTCATATCTGGACTATTTTTTTTTATTTTAAAAAATAAAAGCACAAAAACATATTAACAAACAGACACAAAGTAGCATAAGAAATAGTACAATCAGAGCTGATCTACATACAAGGTGACATGGACTCAACAGTGGTTGTTACTTTACCTATTGATATCTTCGAAGTGTATATATATGAACCCAGATACAGACATGCAAAATTGGTCAGACAATCCTCTCAACAACAGAAAAACACAAAAAACAAAAAACCAAAGACAAAAAAAAAAAAAACCAACAATAGTTGCTGCTTTGCATATTGATATCTTCGAAGTGTGTGTTCAGGATAACACATACAGACATACAAGATTGATCAAATAACCCATCATCAATTATTCCTTAGCATTAAGTGATATAATACAATAGTAGAACCATGCATATCTGGACTACTAAAATATTTATCTCATAGGAATTGAAAGCAGGGTGATGGTTACTAGAGAATAGCAAAGAGGTCTGCAGATAGGCTGGGGAAAGCTGATCAATGGATGCTGAGTTGCAGGTGGCTAAGAGCAAGGAATTCTAGTGTGCTCTTGTGGTTTCTGTACTGAGTATTTTAAAAAGCTGGAAGAAAGAATATTGAAAGATTTTACTATAAAGAACCGACGAAAGTTTGACGCAGCACATAACTAAACTGAGGAAACAGCGCCTAGCGCATGGTGCTCCACCGATTAGGAGCACCTCTGTTTTCACGCATCCATTAAAAAATAAATGTGAATTACCAAATTACTAGCGTCGCAAAATAGAAATCTGATTTTTTTATCTGTTAAACGAAATAGTCAAAAAACCCTCCACTTGAACAAATGGCAGACACAGTATAGCTTCCAGGATTGCTTCATTACTGAGCTAGTCAGTCATGTATCAGCAGTGCTGAAAAGGGTCTAGTAACGGTCTGTTCCTTTATGCGAACAGTGTGAGACAGGAGCAAAGACTCAAAACTGTATCTAGAGAAAACAAAAAAGACATACAAACGTTGATTTCTTTTATTCCCAGATCTTGTAGTGGAGTATTCTGTCATCTCTTTTCCCCTGTATGTTATGATATTTCTTCTTGGGACTATAATAATTTCATTGGAGAAATCATCTCCATGGAGAAATCAATTTTTATTCATGCTTTACGTGTGCACACTATTCACCACTTCCTTACACATCTGCAGGATGGAGAGAAGAAACCACAAAAGAGCCATCACTACTGGTTCTCAGGAGAGACTGGGAGCCCGCTGTGCACACAGACTTTCCTGAGCAGAGAGCCCCTCGAAGGCCTGAATATACTGAGCACTGAGCCAAGGCAGAGTAGAGCGCTTTCACTGAGCTGATCAAGCTGCCGTGTGAAAACCACACTTCCTCCTCTTGTAAAAGAGTGGCACAGGCTCTGGGGCATGAGCTTTGCCATTGCTGCTGCAAGAGAGCTTAGCAAAGCTACCCTGCCGGCAGTCACCTCAGCTGACAGCCCTCGGAAAGGAAATGGGATGGAGGGGTGCTTTCTCCCAGCCCGGCCTGACAGGGATGCTGTTAATGTCCTTCTGGAAGCAATGTCTTTCTGGAGGACTAAATACCATCATGAAGCTTTTCATTCAGAATTTAAGACAAAACACTCTCTACCAAGAGTTTCAGAGAGACCAACAGAAAAGCTTTTCAGATGTTAGACACTGTTATGGGTTCAGTTAGGTGTCCTCCCCTCAGAATGTGCACCCTAAGTGCTGACTCTCTGTGCCTCCAAATAAGACCACGCTTGAAGAAAGGTCTTTACAAAAGCAACCAAGTTAAAATGAGGTCTTTACGGTGGGCTCTGAGCCAGTATAACCGGTGCCTTTAGAAGAAGAGGAGTTAGGATGTAGAAACACACACCTCATGAAAACATAGGGAGAAGACAGCTGCACACCCACCAGGGACAGGGGGTCAGAAGAAACCAATTGTGCAGACTATGTTGATCTTGGACTTTTAGCCTCCAAAACTGAGCAAATAAATTTCTGTTGCTTACGCCAGTCTATCTGAGGAACTCTTTTATGGCAGTCGTAACAAGCACAAGGGCACACAGCCTAAAGAGCCAGTAAAGTCAGACCTCTCCCTCAAAACTAAGGCCTGGACCCGCTTTCCTCTTCAGCAGGTCTCTCCACTGGCTCACCCGCTTGCCTTCCCAGAACTGGTTCAGCAGTGAACATATGTAAGCACCACACTAGAGGAGCTATTTCTTCTCCTCTGTGTAAAGGAGATTTATTTGGGAGGAAGGACTGGTACCTGGTGCCGAAACGCCACGTGCGAGCTTTTTTTTTTTTGCGGTACTGGGGATCGAACTCAGGACCCTGCGCTTGCTAGGCAGGTGCTTATTCCACTGAGCTATATCCCCAGCCCCGTGTGTGAGCTTTTAATCTGCGTCTCTGAACCCAGACTTGCTGCCCCCTTTGTTCTTGTTAGCCTTCCAAGTTGGCACCGAACCTCCGCAGTCAGGTCCCACTAGAGGTTCACGGCCTGCTGCTAACTGTCTGAACGCTGGCTCTGCGTTTGGCCTCACAACTCTGTTCATTCTCTTTCAGTTCCTTGAGTTTAGAAAGGACAGTGTAACAGGCAAAGTAAGTCCTGTCAGCACCTCAGAAACTCACTGATGCCGGACACAGCGGTGCACCTCTGTAATCTTGGCACTCTGTGAGGCCGAGGCAAGAGGGTCAGTTCTGGTGTAACCTCAGCAACTTATCCACCTTGTGAGATCCAGGTTCCATCCTCAGAACCATGAAAGAAGAACCACCAGGAAGGGGAGGGGCAGGAGGCGGAGGAAGAGGGAGGAGGAGGGGAAATTCATTCAGAAATTTGCTCTACATTAATTTTGCACAATTTTCTAACTTTAGTCTCAGAGAGAAAAGGACCCTTTGGATCCACAAAATGCTTGTAAAGGTCTTTTTATAGATAACAGGTGATCATAGAGGCCTTTTGGAGTCACTGAGAAATAGAAAAGGTAATAAATAAGTTAAATTAGCAACTCATTACTTTTAATCTCAACAAGAAATGTTAGCAAACTATTATGCTAATAATAATGTAAATTGTTGTCTGATAAATTTTTTTCCTCTATTAAAAAACTCAAATCTACTACCTTTTTTCTTACAGGTTATTGGTACTTTTAGTTTTCAGGGAATTGAAATTTTTTATTCCTATAAATAAACAAATTTTTTTAAAATATTATTTTATACCATTTTCAGAAAAAGGAAATAAATACAGACACACTTTATTCAACATTCAATCCTTGTTAGAAGGGAAAGTTTCAGAAAAGAATAAATTATTTTCAAAACTTTACATAACTTTCATTTTTGGTCTGTTCCTAATAGCAATCAACGGTCTTATTTCAAACAGGAAGCTCAGGTCAATGGCAGGGTTTTACCAAGAATGGCGCATGACCCAGTATAATTTAAAGACATCCTTAAAAAGCTGAATACATCTTAACTCTTACTTGTGATCTGAAGGGAAGGGAGGCTTGCTGGGAAGAAGCCAAGAAAGGATCTTATTCCAAAAAGATTTCCTAGTGTTGACATGATTTTTATAGAAGATACCTAAATTTAGAAAGTTCAAGAGAGATATTTAAAGAAAACAGTTTTTGCATAAACTGCCCACCAGTTTGTTAATCCGTTAATCAGTAAATTAAATATAACATTGGACTTAGAATTTGGTTTGTTAAATTAACTAAAAAAAAAAAAAAGACACCTTGAAAAATAGAATTTTTATTTTTGTCTTAAAATAAGTTCAGTGTAGCAGTGCCTATTTACACACTTTCTTCATTTAATTGGATATCTTAGTATGAAATAGTACTTCCAGAACTAATTAAAATTTTATTCTAATGAATATTTAAAACCAATGTGTTATCTTTGTAGTACAGTATATAGGTTTTTAAATCATCTGAAAAGGTAATAATATTTTTTTTATATTCTCAAAAAGTTGTATATTGGTATTGATGGCAAATAAGTTGTTTGCTTCCTCTCAGGCCATGATTGAAGAAGCCATCACCAGAACGGACTCTTTCTCAGTTATGTACACCCCATTTGCAATGAAAATAAGTGCTGATAAAGTAGAAAAAGTGAAAGAAGTGTTCACACGAACCCATCCTTCCTATGCCAAGTACATCTACACAGGTAAGATTCAGTTATCCGCTGACCCTTTACTTCCACTGAAATAAATACAGGCCCTGGTGGGAGATTTGCCTGTTGTTTCTATTGCAGGGTTACACTGTTTTAGTCTGATGAGTAGAAATGAAGTTATTTACAGTTTTAAGTAAGACTAGCCTCAGGTGTACACTATTCCCTGTACCTTCACATTTCTACATTTTAAAGCAAAAGATAAAACCTAGAAATCTAAGGTTTAAAACAAAAATGAAGGAAAGACCTGTGGTAAATGTCACCTTTCTCCATGTCCTTTATCAGTACAGTAACAGTGGCTTGAAGATAAATTTCTTCTCAGTGCCACTATTTCTACCTCCCTCCCGCTACTGATCTCTCCTCTCAACTCTCTCCTTCCTACTAGTTTTGAATCACTGGGATCCAGCTGAGATCTGGACGCCAAGAGTACTGTGGAGGACACACACTGACATCCCCTTTCCCTCCTTCTGCCTGTAGAAGTAGCTAAAGGAAGAGCCATACCATGACTACCATCTTATGAAAGATCTCAGATGCATACATCTAATAATTTCACAGCCTCTTACTAAAGTTTTTTCATACCTTTTCTTCAAATCTTACGGGGCTGAGTCATTGATCTATAGAATTAATAATATCCTCTATAAATAATCACCTTTAAAGTATCAGGCACTTTATTTATTATGTCTTGTTACTCCTATAACTTGTGAGGTAAAATGATTTGTACTAGAAAAAGCAAACAGTTATAGGAAAAGACAAATAGCTTTCCCAAAGATGCACAGCAGGTTGGACATGGCTTTGAACCCATGTCCTTGCCGTAGAGCTGCACCGTCTCCATGTGACAAAAGCATTAAATTTAGGTCCTATGGAGCCTCATTTTTCTCCATCATGTCTCAACTGATTCAGAGAGGAGATACGAAATAAATCCAGCTAGTAATGAATAACAAATCCCTAAGGAACAAAGGGACTTTGAGTACAGAGAAACAAAAGAGAAGACTGTAGGTAATAATGTGTGGTATAATGACTGCTGATAATTTCCTTAGTCTGAGTATTTTAGAAGAAAATACATAAAAATTCCTCAGAACTCACAGTTTTGCTAATTGCTGCAATTGTTTATTACTTTGTCAGGAATATTTAAGGATGTTTTTATGAAGCAGGGTCTCACTAGTAGAATGATCAAGAAATGAGTCCAGTTCAGCTATTTCCATTTCTACGCTGGATCCACTGCTGATGAAGGAGTCACTGAGATCACTAGTTTGCCAATTTCTCTTCTGGTAGAATGAGTTTAGTTATATTTAACCAACTTCAGAGAGAAGTCATGATGATTAATTAATGCTTAGGAAGCACTGTTGCTACTGAGAGTTTAAAAACAATAATAACATTAATGAGCCAGACTCTTGTCTCCTGTAACTCCATCAAACCTGTTACTGAGATGAATTATGATCTGCTGGCAAGACAATTCACACTAAAGGATCTTATACTTGGAAAGGGAAGATAATTGTAAGTTACTAATTACTGTTTCTATTATTTTATAATTAGTAATTTCTAGAGTATGACAGCGTGGCATGAGAACCTAGAGGAAAGACAGAGCTTCTGGAGAGAGAATAGGAGGTAGAGAAAGCAGTCTAGAATTTAAATTGCTTTGGAGCAGGTAAGGTTGTTTTCTCTAGGGAAACAGGGCTTTCACACCAATCTATTGACGGGTGACATTATTTGCCTCTGTTGTAAATAAAGGATTTTCCCCAAACCACTTTCTCTGATGAATGTGAAAGAACTGTGACTAGCTATAGGGGCAGTTTCAGAGGTGTGGTTTCTTTGTCCCCAGGCACTTGCAGGTGACTGAGGGCACAGAGCAGAGTAAGGGGGCAGGTTAAGTGTTTTCTTTACCATCTGAATAGCTCTCCCAGGAGGAACACCTTGGGTGAGGAGTTTACCCACCAGTTTCACTGGAGAAGAAAGTGAGTCATAAAAGGTCAGAACTGCTTTCCTGAGGGCTCAAAAGTCAGGATTCTTCTCTGATCACCTTTGTGGTTTACTTAACAAACATTCATGGAATCGGAGTGACTATGCAATGATACAGCAGATGTGTGCAAACATAAGATGCTCTCCTGTTACAGTACACTCCATGTAAATTGTATCCAAGTTCTTGCTCATTCAGCTCTAATGACTGAATAAACACTCTTCTCTGTGCAGTCAACTGGATCCTCAAAAACACTCCAAATTTGTACACATACTCTTCTACCTCAGGTTCACTTTTCCATAGACAGCACTTTTAAACACCTTTGTATCCACCCACTGAAAGATAATGCATATTTCAGGAGAGATACCAGTATCTCTCCAGAGATGAAATACACTTATGAAGCAGGGCCTGGTGGAGCATCCTGCAATTCCACCACTATGGGAGGCTGGGGTGAGAGGATTGCAAGTCTGAGTCCCACTTGGGCAACTTAGCAACTTAGAAAAACCATGTCTCAAAATTAAAAAATACAAAAAGAGCCAATCCTGGATTCAAATGCCAGTATCACACAGAAAGAAAGAAAGAAAGAAAGAAAGAAAGAAAGAAAGAAGGAACAAAGAAGGAATTATGAAGCTTTCATTGCATCAAGGGAAATGGAGACCATATGTACACATGTCTAATTTATTCAAATCACATAAATAGACCCCCAATAGTGGAAGGTCATATACCTCCAACATCTTGGATGTGGAATTTGCCTATCAAAGTTTCGCTGGAGAAGTAGATACTATCATTAAAACTTGGAGGCTACCACATTTAGTTCTGCCAGTGGAGGCTGGCAAACAAACTTCCCACTCAGAAACTCTGCCCAACTTTAGGTCACCTTCAACAGCCTAGTAAGGACAGAGTGCGCTGTGCCCTGGTCACATGACCATGCCCAAAAGCCAGCTGTGGTTGGCAGGTGCTATGAGGATGAGCGAGGAGAGGTCCCCTGCACGGTGTTTGCTCTGTAGCCAGCCTGCAGTTCCGCGGTCACTCCGTTAGGAATTTCCGCACGCAAAACAGATGCTGAGGGGGAAAATTACAAAATTAATTCATTTTGAAATTTAGACCCAAGTTTTTTAAATTTTTTTTATCGGAATAGGCCAAGCAAATTAGAAAGTAGCTGTACAGTAATTTACCTTAAGACCCACTCATCCTCAGTAGTAGTTACTAAGATTGCCTTTATTATTTCTATAAGACCAAGGGAAGAGGATTAAAATTCAAGTTTGTCTTGCAGGAAACCTTGGATTTCATGTGCTCAGGAACTTACTGTGCATTATTTTCTGTTTCAGGGATGTGGTGAGGCCCACCAAAATCTTAAAGTCATAATATAGTAGAGCTGTATTGTATTATGCTGCTTGGAGAAAAAAAATATTTGACTTTTTTATATTACAGCTATCCGTTTTTCTTATTTAAGGAAAAATCTACTTTGATTCATGCAGAGTAGTCAGGGTATATAAAACAAATAATAACTCACCAGCCACAGAATTATTATGTTTTCATTTATAAAGATTTTACTTGTGATTTTTATTCATGTATTCCAGTGAAATAATGCAATTTTGCATAGTTCTTACTCTAGTATGGTTGTATTTTAATAATAATAAAGTAATACAATAAGTGTATCCCATCTTCTCTTGATGAAAACATCAACATTTACTTGCTAAATAAATAAATATTCAGTAATGGATCTGTGCTTAGCAATGTTTAATAGGAAAGTTTTCCAGATCAGATATCAATTACTTTAACACTTAGATGGATAGAGTCATATTTTGTATCTCCAGTGAAATTTAACTCCAAAGAATAAATATGTATGTTCAGAGAAATTATACATTGTTTTAAAATAGATCTTTAAAAATTGTTTCTCACTGAAATTTATAACCTTGTTCTTGTTCAGTCATCATTTCATAGTAAGAATAATACATTCTCACATTCTCTAAATCTTGAAGTTGAAATTCCTCATTTTGTTCTTTTTTTCCCTCAATTATATGACTCTGTCATTATCAAGAGCTTTCCTCTTTGTAACTACCTATCTCAAAGGAAAAGTTACAGAACAAAAAAGCCATCATCTCCAGTATTATTAGGAAGATGTTACAATGAGGTTAGTTATAAAGTAGATAAGTCAGTTCATATTTGTACAACAGAACTCTATAGAATCAGACAGTCATTCCCACAAAAAAAAAAAAAAAAAATCCCTTACATATGGGGTTGAAATCTCTGCTCTTAAAACATTAAAATGCTGGTCTTCTCAGTGAAGTGTGCCATTCACTGCATTATTATATACAATGGAAGTAGATGCAGCAGTATCTAGCAGTCTACTTGTACTTTGAAGGCACAGATTGTCGCATGATTTCCTTCTGGTGTTTATCCTCTGTCTCTCCTGAATCTCACTGGAACTCTGAAGGTTCCTACCCTGTTTTCTTATAGAATCCACCCAAGTCTAATCAGTATTACTCCTAAAAAAAAAAATCAGTCAATAATCCAGAAAGAAGTAGAAGTAATATAAGTACTACTTCAGTCTTTGAAGAGCCTCCAATGTGTTGGGGTAGGAAGGAGCAGTGCAAATGGCCAAAAGCAGAAAGCTGTTACAGGTTTTATATCCATACCGCTCAGTGAATACTTATAAAGTGCGTACACACAGAAGTACACACACACATGTCAGTGTCCCTCAAAGACAATTTCTCACTGTTAAGTTCTCCAGATACACTCTCAAAAGTTATTCCGTCATGGAGAGATGAGCCCCTCCCATATCAAAATTGTACCCTTTCCAGTTTCTCAGGTTACTCACCTTGGCCAGTTACCCCAATCTGCATAACAAAGCACAAAGACCATTACCAAACAAACATGAGAGTGGTGAGGTGAATGCACAAATGTTAACTGAGCCTCTTTCCCGAGCTGCGTCATGTAGGTACTCTATGATGTTATATTTCATCATTAGGCATTGTAGTCTAACAAATCATGCAGCTGAGCATTCAAATCCCTAGGCTGAATTCATAATCATATAAAACAATTGTTCTATTTTCTTAATTTTATGTTAAATGTTTTTACTTTAAAGTCAGTTTTGCACACAATTAGAATTTTTATTTTATAGTGTTATCATTTTAAGAATTTATTCACCTACATTTGCATATGCAGCATAAGAGTTCTGTTTATTTCTCCTGAAATACTTGGCTCACAGTTCATCTCTGCCTTGATGACCTTGCAAGCACAGATCAAGGTCTTCAAAGTCATCACTCTGAAGGTCATCATCCTGAGGATCTTGCAGTCCGCAGATAATCATTGCACTTTACAGATAAGATACAATTCTTTTTATTTTATTTTTTGGTACTGGGATTTGAATTCAGGACCTTATACTTGCAAGGCAGGTGCTTATGCCACTGAGCTATAACCCTGGTTCTCACAGATAAAATAGATCCCTATCCAACTTAGTGTTTTTTGGTTTTGTTTTGTTTTCCTTTATTTGTTTTCTTTTAAGAAAGAGTCTGATTGTGAAATACCACACACACATTAGAATGCATTAGACAATGCTCAGCTTAACTAGTAGTTCTGGGTAGGAGGGTAGCGGAGAATAAATTCTGCACCCAGCACTGGGGATGAGGTAGAGATAACTAAGCCAGTCTCCCTACCAGTGACTAAGGTCCCTGTCATTAATTAAGGTCAGTGCCGTGACCATAGATGCAACAATCCTGAGCAAGATGTTAGTTACCTCATTTACTAGTGATTAGCAAAAACAATAAACCTTCATGAACAATTATCTTTATGACAGGAAGAGAAGGCCGCTTTTACATTTCAAGACTGACCAGTGTGATCAATGGTAGTGAGGCTGGCTTGAACACCTGCTTCTGTTCCTCTCCATTGCTGAGGTGCAGATCCTAGTCTCCACGTTTAACTTCAGAGCCATTTGTTTCAGATCAGAGAATGCTCTAGAACCCACCAAAACCAAATGCTGAGATCACCACCTTCACACTTCCTACATCTCTGTCAATAATTCTTCACCATCACATCACTTCCTCGATGCTTTTAGAAAGGTCTACTTTCCGTATTTCTTCTAGGGGTTTCGGCTGTATCCAGAAGAGTGGGTCTGAATGGTTCGGATATGACAAGAACCAGAAGCTTCTGTTTTTCATGTTGTAACATTTCAAATTTACTGAAAGATGTAAAGAATAACATAAGGCACACTTACATAATTACCACCTCATTAAGAATTACAACTCTGAAAGTACAATTGAAATTCTCAAGGTTTTCCTAATCCTGACCTCCCTCCTGTCCTCCAGAGGTGTTCACTATCATGAATTTAATGTCTGTGGTACTTTATTTTCCTCGTGATAAAATTTACATAGCATGAAGTTTACCATTTTAGATGCTTTTAAGTACAGAGCTCGGCAGTGTCCAATATATGCTCACTGCTGTGCAGCCATCAGCACCAGGGTGGCGTCTCCAGAACTTTCTCCTCTTTGGCAACTGAAATGATTGCACACTAACTCCTCACATCTCCTCCCCTCGCCAGCCCCTAACACTACCCTGTACTTCCTGTCACTATGAATTTGACTGTTCTAGGTGCCTCACAGGGGTAGAATCACGTAGTATTTGTCCATACACAAATACTACCCACTGTGAATATCTGTACCTTCCGCTCATCTGCCATTGGAACTGGAGTTGGCTCCACCTTTTGGCTACCATGAGTAATGCTTCTGTGAACACGGGTATGCCAGGGCCTGTTTGGCCCCTGCTTTCAGTTATTTTGAGTGTGTACGCAGAAGTGGAAAAACTGGATTGACTTTTGGAATAACAGCTGTATAATTTTACATTCCTACCTGCATTAGTTTAAGTTGGTAATAATCTAATCACATCATAAAAATGGCACCATCAAAGTATGTTTAATTTTGTGAACTTCCCCCAACTGCAAAAATTAACAATTCCCAATTCTGAACCTGTTATTTTTTTTTTGAATAAAGAGAACATTCTTCCCAGAAATTCTCTATGAACCATTTTTATGTATTTTACATATCAACTGTACTATTTTAAAGATCTCATATTATTTGTAAATATCCTGAAGTACTAGTTAATCCCCCATATAAGGAATCTTTGGTTTCATATGGTAGGGAGCCCAGCTCAAGTGACAGGTGGGGTGTGGAACACAGTGGTTTACACAAATGAAATGGCCTGCGATGGGGCTGTCTTCAAGTGCAGCTCAGCATCTCCTACTGCTATATTTTCACAGTCAGCTTTATTCTGTAGGTTTACCTGGTACTATACTCTCAATTGCCGGGTCTTTAAATATAACAGCAAACATGAAAGGGTCATTGCAGACCACAAATCACACCGGCCCTAGGAACAGTGGGTGTCTCTTCCGCACGATTCCTTAAGCTTACTCTTTCACACTGGCCTAAACTGCATCATGTGCTTATGGTTGAGACAGTAAGTGCAGTCAACAGAATGCCACGGACTGAATGACTTAAGTCCATTGGGGCTCATAGGAGGAGGGGAGAAAAAAATGTTCCACAGAGATAAAAGGAGACGGGAGAAATGCATGTTAGGTAGTCAACAATAATGATTATTCCAACTTATATAATGCAATAAAAGAGTTTATTGGAATGATACCAGCACTGTTCTATTTCACCAACAGCGAGTCTAATAAGTATTGAAGGGAATAGCAGTATTTGTATTGTCTCAAATCCACTCTGTGAGGGGGGAATTGAGGAACTTCAGTGTAATAAAGCCCAGAATAAAGATCCAATACAGTTGATTAAACATCACATTTTGGAATCAATAAGAATTCTAAATAAAATAGAAATGAACTGTGTATTAAAAAATTCTGCAGAATTATTTGTCTTTCAGAGTTTTTATATAGGTTATGAAAAGAAACTTTAATATACAAAATTGGTCTCAGAGAAATATCAGAAGTCTGAAGTAAAGTAAGGATTCTTAAGAATGAAAACCAATCTTTTCCACTTGCATCTATAACTCTGACATTATAATGAAGGTCAAAAGGAACATATAATGTTTTTACACAGAGATTCATTATACATATAGCTCTCTCACACATCACATGTAAAAATCAAAATATCCTATCTATGTTTTTTCAAGTAGAAAGCATTATTTATGAGGAAGAGCAATAATGATGACTTAGCTCCAAAGTCGCTGCCTTTTGCTGTTTTCTTGCTGATGTGAATTTGTGGATCACTTCCAAGAAAGATATATTGGCATTAAAAAGAGTGCAAGATAAAACTCAGATGTGACTGAGAAAGAGGTAATGACAAAGTGCTGGCATTGTGCAGGTACTGGGGAGGCTAAACTCTGAAACTGATCAGTAAAAAGAAGTCACATAAACTTTATATGGTCCCTTCTCACACTGAACAACTGGGGCCTTTAGAAATGAGATCTTGCTCTAGCCCAAAATGTCAGAACATTTTGTTATGGACAAAGGGCAGGGAAATGACACAGACACCAGAAAATAGAAGGAAAAGAGAGCTGCAGGAAGGTAGAGTGCTAGGACACTAATACATTTGTGTATTTCTAAGAGTTTTGCAATATCTATGATTTTTTTCTTTTTAAAAAAACTGCTTCGAAGTGCTTATTCATAATCTGTTGTTTGAGATTATAATTAGGCAACCAACAGAAAACACTGATGGTAGTGATATTTATATCATATAATTTTCTAGTAGAGAGCTCAAATTTTGTTTTATAGATATTTAACTTCTTAACAAAGACAGCCATCCCCACATGTAGATGAATCTGTTCACCTATAAACAGTAGTTCATGTTGTTGCAGATGCTTTTTTGGTGCTGCCAATGGCTTCACTAAACCAGACTCCATTAATCCAATCTTCTTTGCAACTAAGAGTCCATATTGTTTTTTCAGAAAGCAAGCGGAAGCTGGGGTACAACCTCACTATGAAATGAATTATTCCATCCCACCAGAACTACTGAGCTACTGAGCTCCTCCGGGGATCTTCTCCACTATTTCCCAGGGCAGATTACTTTACTTCACGTGCTTTTCGTAACACAGACAGAACCCCTTAGGGTTTAGGTGAAATGCAGAGCAAAGGCTATGTAACAAAATCTTCTAAGTTCTCTTAGTGACAGGACATAAATCACATTTCAGGAGCTGTGGACATTTATTCGTTCTGATTTTCTGTTGTTGTTTTATTCCCATTTGAATCATTAAATATTTGGGATTTGAAAAGTTTGCTTCTAGATCCCATTTAAGTATGAATTGAGCATCTGGTAGCTGCTTGAGACATGTACATAACTCCAAGTTGTGATCTCAGGAGGATTAAAATTTGTTAAGACAACAGCCCCTGTGAAAAAGGAGATTAACTCCGAAGTGAATAGTCTCGATGGCTTTTAAGAATTGAAAGAGGGAAAACTGCAGTACTCAGCAAATTCCTCACAGACGAGGTGGAACTTAAAATACACACATTTGGAAGGAAGGAATAAAGTGAATAAAGGAAAAATGGAAGAGAAAGTGGGTGTTTCTGAGTTAAAAAATCACAAAAGTTCAGAGATATGATAAATAAGGCTGGTGCTGCCTAGTGAAATCAACGGAAGTGATGATAAACGTTTTATACTAGGAAAAGCAACATGAACAGTAAAGACTGTGAAGAAACTGCACATGGTCTCACCTTGAGTTCCTGAAAAGGAGGAGTCACTGAGTTCCTAAAGGATGTGACAGTTATGGGTGTTATTCGAAATGCTCATGCGGTCATAGAGATATACTGGCATAAGACTTACCAGTCCTCTGACTGGGAAGTTCTTTCTGCAACTAAGACATTGTGCGAGGAGAAATTTGACCAAGACGAAGATAGCAACGATAACACGAAGAAGGAGTAGATATGGGATGAACTGCAATGGGCAGATTTAACTAGTTTTTAAGACTCATTAAAGTCAAGGAACAAACACAAAGACCTGTCAACAAGGGCTTCAAAATTTTAAGTCAGCATAATTGAATGAAGAATGTCTCCATGCTGCTGGACATAAGGGAAATTGTAGAGTATAAAAAATCAAAGGAAATTGTAGAGTATAAAACATCACTTTTGAGGAACAAATTGGCTCTAACTGAGGTAACTTTTGGAACGATAAACAAATAGTCACAGCCTCTAGGTATTCATAAATATGTGTTTGAGGTTAGTGAAAATTTGTAGATGGAACTGTCGCTTTGGTACCTGATGCTTTAGTTAGAAATCATAGGCGAAACCTCAGAAATAGAGAAATCCCCAAGAGAGTATGTACAATAAGAATATCAGTGACTCAGAGATAATTTTGGGTACTGAG
>PVLD010011151.1:42221-66817 GCA_004027595.1 Dinomys branickii
GGAGGGGAGGGGAGAGGAGAGGAGGATGAAGAGAAACAATTGAAATCCAGGGAAGTGATTTTTTTAAAAGAGGGGACCAATAGTGTAGATATTGAAGAACTTAAACAACTTGAAGACTAGTCAATTCCAGGTCTCAAGGTACAATAAAATAAGAGAACTGTAACCTTTTGGTAAGAACCAAACATCTTTCATGGGTAGGAGATGAAATAGAAAGATTATGTGTCTGCAAAAAATATGATAATAATGTCCCCTTGCTACTATTTTTTAAAGCTTTTGCTTTACTAGTGGCTAAAAACTTAGAATCATGTCCCAAAAACTGACTTTTTAATAATGAATTCAGCCGTAGTCATCTAAGTTTCATTTCCAAAAGTGATAAATTGTAAAGGAAGGCATTAAAGTATTATTCTTCCCAAGTTTTTCTGACAGGAGCAAAAGAGACATTTTTAAAATGAATTCCACTTTTGTACCAAAGGACAATATAATCTGATTAACTTTTATATCCATCAGAAGCACAAGGCTTTTCGGACATAGGTAGAGGTTTATGAGCACAAAATTGAGAACAATTAGTGCTCAAATTAATGTTACATGAGATTCAACATCTGGTAAGTGTGTTATCATTTTGGGTCATAGACCACCTGCCAAGCTAGATGTTCATACACTGCAATTTGCTCTGCATACAAATGGAAGAAAATTGATACTTCAAATTTTTTCTTCTAAATCTAACAGTATGTATTTCAGGGAACTCTCACATTTTAACACTTCACTTACAAGTTTAATAATAAATACAGGAAAAAATGTATAGAATCAAAAGGAACAGAAAATATTTCTATTTTTACAGTTACTTTTATACTAAATTAGCTATCATGCTAACACTGACTTTCTAGTCCATTCATCACTGCCTGTGTTACTATTGGTCTCCTCTTTCTCCAACAAACATTCAGTGGCAAGAAGAGGACAACCTCTGAGAGTCTTCATGCTATCTACATAGTAGAGTCCTCAAGCATCTGGCTTGATGGAAATAGTTCTACCAGGAAACACTGAATCTCACAGCTAATTCAGTTGCCTTGTAACACAATCCACTTTTTGGACAAGTCAGGAGAAATGGTAAATGCTTCTCATAATACTTGGCCACAATGGTTCTAGCTCAGATACAGGTTGTATATTTATGAAAATCTTCTATACATTCTAAAAGTAATGAAACAGTACACATTTTTAAGTCAAAACAGAAATCACATGTTTTACATTGTTTGTGGAAAGTGAGTCATCCTTTTTAAAAGATATTTTGTGAAGCAAACACCAAATGAAGCATCTATTACTGTATCTGCAACTTAAAGTGCCCAAAAACTACTTTGTTCGAGAACCCTCAAGCCTTTGTTGTACTTTCCTGGTAAAGAGGCTATTTATCTTCTATTTATTGGTGTTTTCATGTTTCTGTGAGTTGTCTTCATTGGTCATCATAGCTGTGCTCCTAAATTGTCACGGCCTTTGCCCCTTGGCCTCCAGCTGTCTGACTTTCGATCAAACGTTATCCCCTGCCCCGTGGTTGCTGAGTAAATATGATAATCCTGATGAAAGATAGGGCATAGAAGTACAGAGAAATGTCAGCCCTCATTAACATTAAGTCAGGGCCATCTGCTCCTAAATGACTAAAGAAGGACCGAAGTATGCTTTGGCATGTTTTTGTTCTGTGTTTGGGTTTAAACAATATTCTTTGACAATTTAATTCTTCAAATAGTTCCCATACATTTTAACTTTCTACTTCACAGACACGTACTATTTGTTCAAGGAAGCTCTACCAGATAGCTTATTGTAGTGCTTTCTAAACCGTGCTTTGAAAAATTGAAGTTCCGTGAAGAGGCTTCAGGCCAGGCTGCATGGCCGAGAATGGGTGGTCAATGTTCTCGCCTCTGGATAGGACAGCTGTACTTCATATCAGCTTTAGGCATGAGGCCTCTCAGCAAATTTTAGTTTGTACATGTTTTGCAGCTAAAAAACAAAGGTGGGGCAAAGGTTGGATGAAAACACCCATGGTTCACTATGTCTATTATTTTTTAAAGAAATATTACAGATGAATAATGAAGGTTGTATCTTTCTGAATGATTACCATGAGTTTTGATTCTATATTAAAAATTGACCTTTAACCAAATCATAATTCAAAGATGTTTGGAATTTCACCTTTTCCCACTCTGACATTATTAATTAAACAGGTAGGGTTTATTAAACCTCTCTGCTCATCTGCCTTCATTTGTGAAGTCTTTTATAATGAAACGAAGACTTGATGCTCAAAATGGAAATGAATTAGGTGAACCTGACCTTCAAGATCCCACTGACATTTGTTCCTACTGCAAAAGTAATGCAGAGTTGAGCAATCCCCAAGCAAACTGCATGGGATAGACTCGTCTCTGTAGTCAGCTAGGTTGCCTGAGTGTGAATCCTGTTTTTCCCAGTCAGGCTGGGTTACTGAACCAGTTATTTCCTATCTATCTCCCTTAGCTTCTTTCTTATAGGATGGGGGCCATAGCTTCACTCATACAGATAGTCCACACAAAACTCTTACAATATTAGCAGACAGAAAATAAGTACTCAGGAAATATCAACTCTTTTGATCATTAGGAGTGAGTTTGCTTCAGAGATATTTTCATAGCATGTGAAGTATTTCCAAATTTAATTATAGTAGTCAGTGCATTTATCATTTGAAATTTCTTTCTACAACTAGAGGGAGGATAACAACTAAATTAATTTACCTTGTATTCTAATTTCTCTTCCCTTTTATATAACATTATTTCCTTACACTTTAATGAACACAAAAAATCCAACCCTCTCCAACAGTTACAGAGAAAAATATTAAGCCTGTAAACTGGTCTTATAAGCCTGTTATATGGAGGATGACGAAAGATGGCCACAAAATGTAGCCATGTATTATCACTATGCTTTGTGTATGCAGCGACCAGCAAGGGGAACATAAAACAGTGAAACACAATTTTGACATATTATCTATTTGACCTTTTTTGATACACATAATCCCACTTTTTTCCTTTAAGGTCTGATTTTACCATTTTTCTAAATTCTAAGGGGGTGGGGGCCTGAATGCAATGACTGCAGTGAAGTCTCTTAGATCTTTTGCTGTCATATTTCAGATCTGTATGCCCTCCACGTGTTGCCTCAGACAGCTGACTGGTCATCTTCTCCTCCCCAACAATATCTCTTGACCCTTGGCTTCAAAAACAAAGAAGATGGAACTTTTTTGGAAAAAGTATCAAGTATGAAGCTACCAACATTTACAGGTAAGTCACTTGGATTTCTCATTGTCTTTCAGAATGAGTTAGGAATCGTGCATTACTCACCAAGTCTCATCATCACAGGGCTCCAGTGTGGGAGGACCTATGTCTTCCAAAATGTTTGGTTACAGTTAGCTCCTTCGAATCTCTGTGGGTTAGTCACCAACAGCTAACTTCCTGATTCCAGGAAACCTTTCCCCCAAGGGCACCCACAACAAGGGAGGGCCCACTTCCCTGCCTCCAGCCATCTCATTCCAACTATCTCCATCACCGATGCTTAATCAGAGTGCTCGGAGAGTACAAGCAGTTGTCATCATCAGTTAGCAAATGTGAAACACAATCATGCAGCAAAATTGTTACATGAAATAAAATGTACGGCCAATAACAACTTTAAATCAGCTGGGTTCTCTGATGTTGTATTAATATGTTTTCTACTCTTTTCTTATGTAACTAGATCTCCTGAGCTTAGGTGTCCTGAAAAGTATTACAGTTCAGTGGCATTCAAAAACTTTAGCCGAAATTTTTTAAGGCCTAAGAAAATATTTCCCTGACTTTGAGATCTGAAGCTTATAGATTCATTCATAACCAAGTTGAATTCATTCCACCAGCTCTAACCACATACTTAACTGGTGTTTTGCCTGGTGCTGTGTGCTCTGAGGCTTATCTCAGCTTCGAACTACATTCAAAGTCAGTGGGATCTGCACACTTGAATGATACCTGAGAGGAACAAGACAAGAATCAGACACATTTATGACAACATTTTTTCACTACTCAGGGACAACTCAGGCATACACTACAGAGATTGGTGAATTGTAACAGGCTGTCTCTTTGATCTCTCAATCAAGAAACACAACAAAATGAGTAAATCAGTTTCTAAAGGGCAAGGTCTCCTCTCTGTTTTTCATAAACCTGTCATTGTTATACACATGCTATAGGAGCAGGATGAGTTTCTATACTAAATATTTCATATCTGTTAATACCGACATGTCCTTATATAGCTTTTGCCAAAGAAAATATTTTTGAAATGGAAGTCTGGAAAAATGGTATAAAAGTTTATTGTTCTAATTTCTAGATCATAAAACCCCCTTCAATCAGCTGACCAGAGAAGACAATGTGAGATACATGGAAACTATGGGGAAGCAAATCTTGCCAACACTGGATTTTATTAGAGGCACTCAACTGAATGTAGGTGTATGAGATTTTTATATTTGTCCATTGTACAATTACTAGAGAATTCTAGAAATTTGAAAAGTTTATGGAGCAGATATTATAAGTGTTGGGTGACTTTAGAAACATTCACAGAAAATCTCATTTGCAAAACCAAACAAATTTAGCTAATGTTGTTATTCTTTTTATATTCTAAAATATATTATAATGCCACACTCTGCAACTTCTAGTATTTATTAGACTAGTGTTCCTTTAAAAAGCTTTTTCTTCATGCCTTCCTGATATCTAATTCAGAGTTGAAGTTCTCATTTCAAATCAATAACAAAATTTTAGCAAGCACAATGTTTTCCCTATTTTGTTTACTGAGCATATAATCATCTCATTACCTACACAAGAATTCAAAGCTGTTCAAGCTAGTGCCTCTGCGCTGATGAACTGGCAGCTACAATAAACACTGGCAATTGATCTTTGCACAGCCTAAAGGTAAATTATCTAATCCCTGTCTATGATCCACAGGAAATATACTTTTTCTACTTTTCACTCTTAAAAGTCCAAAATATAACTTGAATAATGTGATGCTCTTTCACAAAACTTAAGCCGTTGTACTGAAAGTACACAAAGAGAACTTCTCACTAGCAGGCTATCAACACTGCAGACTTCTACTCTTTTAATACGTTTCAAAAGGCCTGTATATTGGAAATTTTACAGAATTTTCTTCTTGTGGCTTTTGTATTACATCACTGATTTGATGTTCTTAACTTACAAGGAGAACCAAGGGGGTCATCACAAACAGCTACTTAACATCTGTTCGGCAGTTTAGCTGCTCAATAATATTATTCAGCATTTTAGAAAAGCTATGAAGTTCCTAATATATTTGCATAATTTCTAATTCTATGTATTATAAATGCAAAAGCACATTTTTACTACATTTTTCAGTCACACACAGCTACACACACATACACACACATGTATATTCCACTCAACTATCCTGCCCTATATTTCTATTAATTAGAAATTCATCTCCATTTTAGCTGGCTTGGGCTGCCATAACAAAGTGGAATAGATGGGCTGGTTTAAATAACAGAAATTTTTCCCCAATTCTGGAGACTGGAAGTCTAAAATCAAGGTGCCAGTGTGGCTGGGTTCAGATAAGCATTCCCTCATCAACTTTCAGCCAGTTACCTTCTCACTGTGTCCCCACGTGACAGAGACACCGAGCAAACTATCTGATGTCTGTTCTTATAAGGTCACTAATTCCTTTATGAGGGCACCATCCATAATGTCATTAAATCCTACTTCTCCCCAGAGACTTCATCTGAAAATACCATTACATGGAGGATTATAGCTCAACAGGTAAATGGGAGGCACAAACATTCCACCTAAATCAATTTCATCACATATATTATAAATGTTGGGTCCTATTCTGCAATCCACCCTTTATCACACCCTCCTCCAGCCACAGGCACACATGCCCTCACCAACCTGCCCATCTTAGTTAGAAATTCACACTTACTACTGTCATCATCAGGTCCTTACTGCTGTGTAAGTTTGTCATCATGAACCCTCAGTTGATCTCCTTACTGTGTGGCTGTCCTAGCAGAGCCTGGGTGCTGAGTGTTGTGGAAATGATCTGTCCGTGCCTCTCTCTTGAGGCAATGCTTGCTTTACCCTGTTACTTGTCAAGAAACTGACTACAACTGCTCCTGGCTCTTTACTTACTAATGTGAAAGCAGGTTCAGCCAATCCAAGGACTATGTACCTTCTTCATGTTCACTCCTCCACATTTTGAAGGGTATTCTAACCTCACAAAGATTTGTATATGTCTGTATCTTAGTGAGTCTATGAAGGAGATTTAAAAACCACAATTAAAGAGATTCGTAGTTCTAATTAACAACTCAGTCTTCCCTAGAATCAGTCCCCATGGCATTCTGCTAACTGCAAGGAATTTCATCAGCTTTCTTGTATTCCCTTTATACATGCTACATACTTTGAAATTACACATTCTCCTAACATGAAGGCAGTGCTAGTGTCCTGTGGATTTCAAATTCTTTTTCTTCGTTCGTATTCCTCAGATCACTGACTTCCTCAGATCCCCTCACAGGCAGACTGAGATCCTCTGTAGCTATGAACTAGATCTACTGGGCACAGTTGGACTGGATGCTGGACTGTAGCCTCCCTGATACCAGGCTTTGACCATGAGATCCTCAGCTTCACACATCTTCCAAGACGTTTCCACTAGAAGACACTGACCAATGCCTTGGACAATAGATCTATTCTAAAGAATTTTAGATTTTTCAGTTACCTTTTATATTGGTGACTGAGGCATGATTTTCCTCGTTTACTAAGGGAAAGAATAATCCATCTGGAACATCAACACTTTCATCCAGGCTTAATAGTTAAGAAATACATTTTGTGTCATACATGTTCTGAGATTTTTCAATTCATCTGGACAATGTTCCTTAATAGAAATGGCTTTGGAATATGAAAATACAATGCATTAATACATTAGCATTCATAAACTACAGGAGACCTAAAAGACAATGCTAGTTCTTGGCATAATGCTCTGACCAGAATTACTTATACAATTTGAAAGTATTACCACATTCATATTGTCACATAAGGATAATAAGTACATAGATTTCTAAATAATACTTAGGCAATCTCAAGAATTCTCATCTATTCCCTAAATATATTGAATATTTAATCACCTTATAAATATTTAGTTTACATTTACCTATATAATATCTACCTAGCATCTTTAATTAGTAAAATAGTTAACCTGGTAAAGCACTAAATTTTAGGATCATAATGTTTTCTTTGGTTGCTCCAATTTTCTATTTTCCTCCATTGAAGTAAAGGATTTTGTTACTATAGAATGAATATGAAACATAGAATAGCAATTTACATTCAATATAAGCATATTAAAAAAAATCTTTTTCTAAACCTAACAAATTACTCTTGTTTCCAAATCCTTCACATTTCATAATCACGACATTTTCTTAGGATTCTGCTGTTCATCAAAAGGAAGGAAGGAAGAGTGGGAAGAGGGGAGACCAGACAGGATAATGGGTGTTGGATATGATCAAAGCACATTATATGCATATATGAAAACATCACATCAAAACCCAGAATTCTGATACTAAATAAAGAAATGTTCTTGACTCACATATATTAGAAAAAATACAGAGGCCAAGTGCTGTGGAGCATATCTGTAATCCCAAGGTATTTAAGAGGCTGAGACAGAAGAATCACAAATTTGAAACCAGTCTGGATAACTTAGCAAGACCTTGTGTCAGAAAACAAAGGGGTGGGAATGTAGCTCAGTGGTAGAACACTTGCCTAGGATACACGAGGCCCTGAGTTCAATCCTCAGTGTGCACATGCAGGCACACACACACACTCACACACACACACACACACACACACACACACACACATAAGAGTCCTGGTTATCAGACAGCATGCAAAAGGCTCCACTAAGGAACTAGAGTTTAAGAGAAGCACATGTACAAAAACATTTTCCCTCACATTATCTCATTTGACCCTCGTAACTTGGTGACAATGTATCATTTTTACCAATTTTTACCAGTGAGAAAGCAGTAACATAGTTAAGTTCACTCATCTAGGGGATCACTAGCTAGGAGTTTCGAATATTGTTCCAGTATTCTTTCACTTAGACATATTACTTCTCTTTGAAATAGAAGTTTGATCCTTGCTGGAGGCAAAGCACACATAAAACAACATGAAAATTATTCTAAAGCTGTATTTGATTTTTAAGATGAACAGCTAAGTATACAAACAAATTAGACTCAGAAAATTAATTGTGAAAAGCTTCCTAAGGAACATGAATGTTCTCTCACTAGCAGGAGATGGTAGACACAGTTGGTAAAGAAGACAAAGGACTTTCCTGATTGGAGAGAGGTTTCTCTTCCAATGATTTCCTTTATCCTTCATAAGTTTCCTTGTCTTTATAGATTGAAGTGCTAGGCACACAGTACATGACCGAACAAAAAACATTTTGACATTTTAAGAATTATAATCTATAATATGTCATAATTTTCCCGGTGGTTTCCAATCCTAATGAGCATCAACCAGCACCGCTGCTGCAATGGCATTTTTTCCCTCTCAGGACTTGTGTTCTGATTATTTCCCACGCTGCCAGTGGCATACCGCCTTTCCATTCATTAACTTTACTGGCTTCTCTCACTTTGAAACCTTACATACTATGCTTTCTGGGCTAAATGTTAAAGAGTTAAAATCTCTTGCCATGCAAAAAGCTTCCTTCACAAAATGACTTGCCAAAAATGACCTAACTAACCATTTCTAATACCTCGTTAATTTTACTTTTAATTTCTTCCAAGTGAAGCATAAAAAATATTTATATATGCACACTCGAAATGAACAATAATACATGTTTTCTACCCCCCCCCAGTTTTGCAATTAATGTTTCTGTTTGTGTGTGAAAATACATCCCAAATACTTGGACTTGCATTTCAGCAATATTATATAGTGCCACTTATGTGCCAAACACTTATCCATAACTGCTGTTAAATCTAGGCAATTATCTGACAGAAGCCTTCATCTGAACTTGCTATTTACCTGACCTTCACTATACCTGGATGAGGTTTTAGCTTCGATCTTGGTCACTTTATTACACTCTCTCCAGCAGCTAAGGAGTCACTGGTGAGGGCTGCCTCCCTCCAGGTATAGATAATGCTAGCACTAAATGCGTAAGCTGATTTCTTTGTTTTTCATTATTTCTTTTGTTTTTGTAAAACAACAGCATTAAAACATTCCTGTTGCACTAAAATAGTACTTTTCATCTTTTTCACTTTGTCTTTCAAAAACTCCTATCTGGTATAGGCA
This sequence comes from Dinomys branickii, assembly GCA_004027595.1. Lineage (NCBI taxonomy): Eukaryota > Metazoa > Chordata > Mammalia > Rodentia > Dinomyidae > Dinomys > Dinomys branickii. Next base: position 51,533 of record PVLD010011151.1, read on the forward strand.
AAATGTTCATCTATAGTCCCAAATGCAGTTCCACCTAAACTGCATTTGGCTGGGGGCTAGGGGAGGAAGGGCGGCAATTAGCAGGCAACTATATTCTGTCCCTAGTATCTTATTCATATGGAGCACTTCCTGTTTTGTTACGCATCCAACAATCAAACTAACAAAGCACTGTTTCCTTCCACTGTTTTTATTTTCCTGATGTTTTGGAAAATTACACTAATAGATCATGTTCCCAAGCAGCCTGCAGTTGTTTCTGCCCTTCGGAGTTGAGGCGCTGTACCACTTGCCTACAACCAGCCCCATTGTTTCTTTTTAAAGAAGGACAAAGAGAGCAATTTTTCTTCCGAAAGAAAACCATTTCTCCTCCAACTTGCTTTCCTCTACTTGACAGAATGCCATTGTTTAGCTGCATGTTTAAACCGAATGGTAGAGCAGCTATTTCATCATTTTAGGCAACAGATCTCAAATCCACCACTTACAGTCATAGCTCCTATAGGTTTATAGATTTTCAAATAAATGATCGATCAAAAAGAACAAATTAGTGAGAATAGAAGACATTACTTGAATGGCACAGATAGGTATTAGGGAGAAATAAAGCGAATAAAATGCAGTGGTGCCTAGCCTTCATTTATTTCCAAGATTCTGGAAACATGCCAGCTTCTAGAGGTTACTATCCATCAAAACATGAGCATGACATTTCAGAAAGAACCGCTTTCTAATTTCAAGCTGAAGTTCAGACAGTCTTTAGTAATGCTAGTTTCTAACCATCTTTCTCTTTAGAGGAAATTCTCTCTCAAGAAGGAAAAATATGTCTGCTTTCTGTGAGTTCTAGAAGAAATGCTGTTTCATAAGCATTCACAAGTAGTCCTTATAAACATCACAAATAAAATAGTACTATCAGAAACTTTATCAGGACTGTCAGGTAGTGATTCACTATCAGATTTCTTTTTGAGGTATTTGATTAGAGACACCTAGGTAATTCATATTTCTAGGGTCATGAGTCAAGACACTGAGATTCACTGAATGAAGCCCACGACTCTGTTAATTGCTTAGTCAACAAAAAAGCCTAAAAACTTAGGTGCAGGTGGTCCAGGAAAGGTCCTGCCATAAAGCAGCTCGGGCCGCCCAAATCTTCCTCTTCCAAGCACCAGGATGCAGAATGCAGTGTGAAATCAAATCCCCCAACTCCCCACTTCTCAGCACCCTGTAAACAACAGAATAGCCGGGCGTGGTGGCCCACGCCTGTAATCCCAGCACTCGGAGGCTGAGGCAGGAGCATCGACGTGAGTTCGAGACCAGCCTGAGATACAGAGTGAGCCCAAGGCCAGCCTGAACTGCACAGTGAGACTCTGCCTCAAAAAGACAAAAAAATAGAAAAGTTAAATTAAACTAAAAACACCAGAACAGCAGACCACCAGAAATCAAGGCCTTGATTATAACCTTTTACGTGTCCCCTTATGTCAAAGAATGTACCTTATTCCTAAAGACAAATACGAGAATGTTGTGATAAACTTTGTCTCTCGAGCATTACAATTGTATTAAACATTTTAGAGAAGGTAATGTCTCTTCACTATGGATGACAATACCGAATACGCAGAAGGACCACTTTAAGCTGCCTCATCATAAGAAAATATAAAATACTGATAGATTTGCTGGGGAGAGGAAGGCCTTACAAACGTGCAGTGTGATCTATTCCAAGGCGGATCTTGTCAGTTGTTGTAATGACCCCAGAAGCAAAAGTGAGTTGCCACGAGACCAGGAGCCGGTGTGAAAGGCCAGCCAAGGAGAACCAAAGATGACAGCAGACCTGGAGTTTTCATGTAACCCAATGAGATAAACAGAATTTAGCTTGCGCAAAACTTCCTTTTCTAGACACAAGACAGTAGGCAACCCTCAGCTCACGGGACAGTTTGGTGTTTAGTCGCCTCCTCTCTATGGGGAGCTGAGTGAGATCGCAAGCAGGAGAGCACAGGTGTAATGTCGGTCCTGTCTTTCCCCCCCAGCCGCGTTTCCCAGTGCGGGACGACCAGCAAGCCCATCTCAGCAGTCCTGAAAAGAGCTCCCTGGGATGCACAGCTACCTGCTTGCAAAAGATACACAGACTTTTTCTCCTTAAAATGCTCAAAAAGAAAAAATCATTTGTGTTAAGGCACCCTCGTTCCAAAAGATGCAAACGGAGTACACCAGGTCTTCACTTCAGTCCCTAGGGAGGGTGTCGTTTCGTGGCTTTGCGCTAAAGCGTTGTTTTTTTTTTTTCCTGTGAGACCAGGGTGGGCCGTGTGCGTGCTCAGGTGTGATGGAGAAGCTGCAGTACGCCAGCCTCCTCGGCCGGCTACGGAGAGTAAAGGAGCAGTCCCAAGTGATTAATCAAGCAATGGCGGAACTAGCAACCATCCCCTATCTGCAGGACATCAGTCACCAGGAGGCGGAATTGGTATTTGTTTTTCTTTGTTTAAGGTTTTCACAGGCTCTGAGCCAACAGAAGAGTGTCAGGGTCTAAAAAAAAAACTGTGAGAATAAATGGAGTGTGAAGGCAAACTCTACCCTCCATGGGGCATTTTAACGAAGAAACTGGAAGACGGAGGAGTATCTGGTTTTCACTTGCTCTCAATGACTACTTTCCATCTCTTACAGCAAGAACTTTGTGATGTATAAAAGCTAAAAAAGGACGGATTATTCATATTGTGTCAGGCTTTTTGCTTTAAGTAAAATGAAATTTTAATAAAGTACTTCTAAAACTCTGAGATATGTTAATAGATGATTCTCTTCTTGGAAAAAGAAGACAAAAGACATTATGTGTTAAAATACAACCCTACAAAATAGTCCTTAGAGTTTTCTTAATCAATTTTAGTATTACCATATATTTTGGCAGTGTCAACACACACTAATACATTTGGATGGATCAATAAAACTTTATTTGAAGAGAAAAATTTAGTTGGTCAAAAAATAGCTGCTTCTTAAACTGAACTTACTGGTTAGTTCAGAAAACCAGATATTTTAGCCTTACACAGAGCCACTGAAAAACCAGTTAGTTGAAGGAATAACTCACAGAAAGACTTTTCAAACAGATTGTGTATTAAAATAACAATTAATATTAGAAATTATAACACTTTATTTGAAAATTAATTACTAAACAATATGCTGCCCATTCAGAGAAAGGTAAAATGTACTCTATATGGAGATCCTAATGTGTTGTAAGGAAGGGCTCTTTACTTTGGAGCTTTAATTGAGAGTAGCTAAAGCTAATTATAGACTTGAATTGAATTCACCCAGCAAGGATGAGAACAGCCCAAACTGATTACCTGTAATTTTCAGAAAACTATAAGAATCCTCCCTCTTTGAGCTTTTAAAAATGTAACCAAGAAATGAGCTGCCAGTATATAGAACATTCACCTAAACCTGTTAAAAAGTATATTAAATAAATACTGATATCCGAGTAAGCATATGAAATGATCTGCCTAACTAAAGAATAATACTTCGTATACTACAGATGAAAACTATGAAATAAGTCCGTTAATCAAGGAATTATGAAGCCAAACTAGCAATGATACTTTCTAAACCTTTACAGTTGTGTGCAGAAAAACACCGTCTAAAAGGCTACATGTTTATCTTGCCATTCAGAAGTCATTCAGAAGTATGGTTAAGTATGAGCTTTCAAATCGCATATTATAGCCAATTTTAGATGATTAATGCTCCTCTGAGATTAGCAGAGGCAAAGAAAATGTTAATTTAGGGAAGCCAGTAAAATGTGGATCCTTTTTTCCTGAAAAGCACATTCAGGGTTTAAATGAAAAATACGGAGCAGTTTGCCGTGCATAAGCCTCCTCGACCACACATTTGTTTTCTTTCCTGCAGAAATACTCATTTTTCAAAATACACACAAAGAGCACCAAACTAATATGACTGACATCCCTGTCTAATGGGCAGTTTTTCAGTATTTGAAGCCTTGAAAAATGGGATTTTATGGAATATTTTCATAATTCATGTGCTCACCGGAAAAAAATAGATATATATGAATGTGTATCTGCAAGCCAAATATTTAGAAAGCATGTGCCTTCAAGACTGTATTGCTTTAAGTAATAGATTATACTTTCCAGCTTCCAAGTATAGGTTACCCTGAAAACTAAACCCTAGCCCTACCTCGCATGGCACTGGGGAACAGCGACTGCTCAGTAAAGGGCATCTGAGTGAGCCACTCTGCCCTCCTGCTTAAGTTCTGCAATAGCTAAAGCATAGACAGATTATCTAAGGATTCAAACCATTTGATGTCGCAGTGAGCTAAACGAGGAGGATGTGTCCCTTGGGGGACACTTTTTATTAAAGTTTGAGTATCACAAGGTTTGATGCAGCTTCATAATTTTGCAGCCATATGTGCATCATGTACATATTGTTTTTTATTAGTATATGCCAAGTGCCTGTTTTGAACACAGTGAAGCATGTTGAAAACTTACCTTTGGGACCTAAAGATATATATATTAAATTTAAAAACAGTTATTTCAAAATTTTAACAAAGAAAAGAGCTTAAATGAGCTAGATTCTCAAGAGGATATAAGGCAGTAGTACAATGGCAGCATCCTTCTCTGGTGAGCTTCTGCGTGATGCCTAGAATTATGACCCATTAGCCTCAGGAGAAAAGACTAAAATGCGTTCATGTACTACACGGCATTTCCTGAGAGAATTAACTACCGCCTTCATGCTTTACAACCCAAATCTCTTTTTAACAAAACACCAACACTTACTACACTAAAACCTATACGTTTTCTACAAATTTTCAAGAAGAACCTTTTCATTGTTTCAGTATTTTATATCTGCAATAATGCTCCGTAATGACTCAAGCAAAGACGAGGTGGCAGTGTTCACTGTGGGAAAGATGAGTAATAAAATCAGCAGCGTACAAATGATTTTTTAATTAGGTTTTAATCTGTGTATTTAGAGAAGTTATTTCTGTGTGAATTCCACACTGATAATTTTTATCTTCTTGCCACAGCTGCAGTTACTAATGGCAGATGCTATGGACACCCTTGAAGGAAGAAGAAGCAATAAAGAACGTGTGTGGAATACCATCGAGAAGGTAAAACTTGGAACTGAAGGGAAGAGTTATGTTATTCTCAAAGAAAATGTCCATCTTGGACAAATCTGTTTAGAAGATAAAAAGAAATGAACATTCTCTGTGTCGTTTTCTGTTTGTTTTCTTTTTTAAGGAAATGCAGCTCTCTCTCCCCGGAAGTGTATTCAACATCAAAGCTGAATTTATTTCATCTATCCCCTCAGGCCTGTTCCTTTCCAGCAGACTGTCCTCATATGCTTTCGTGATTCTTCTTCATGATCACACTCATTTCCATATTCTTTCAAAATGATCTGCTTCTTTGTTATCGGTGATGGTAATTTTTGAAGGCTTTTCACCAGTATTTTAGCCCCTTCCCCCCGCCTTTTCCTTTACTGGCATTTTCTGCCACTTGTCACTCAATAACGACGTTACAGTGAGCCTCGAAGAAACTCGTGCAGTGATGACCTCAGTGGCAGAGTCACGCGCTGGTGATTAGAAGCAGAGGGATGTTGCTTTGTGACTGGGGTTTAAAGGCAACAAGCACTGAGATGTGCCTGGCACCAGGCACTTAGGGGACTTGAGTGACAGTGCAGGTCTCTCTGAAGATGGAAAAGCTGGTAATGCTGGGTCTCCAATCGAGCTCCAGCTAGTATCCCCTCCCCATTCAGTCTGCTCCTGTCACCGTAAGAACCCACAAAGGGTGACTGGTGTCAGGAGATGCAAAAGAAGAAAAGAAGCCTAAAGTTTGAGAAGTGGCAGCCGGGCCAGGGAGATTGCTCAGAAGCGTGGTGCCTGCCTGGCAAGTGCGAGGTCCATTCCCAGGACCAAAAAAAAAAAAAGTGACAGCAATCCCTGAGGGATTCTGGCATCTCTGAGAAAGCATGTCTTCTGAAATCAGCTCCAATGTCCTGACACATACATATAAAGACTCAAAAGAATTGAGTGTTTGTTGAATATCTGCTGAGCTGGAAAGGCACGAGGTGTTAGGGCTATTGTGTTGGATGTGGCCACCTAGACTCCTACTTATCAGTTCACTGGATACTTCAGGACAGAGGAGGTATTCAGTGAACTATGGAAGCAGACAGCAGGAGAACAGCCTAATGCAGGAGATCAGGACAGCTGCCTCTGAGCATGGGATAATCATACAACATCAAAAGAATGGAATGTAATTATCCAGGTAAAAGGCAAGATTACCAAACAGGGACCAGTGGAACCAAGAGTACAAAGAAATGCTAGCACACTGAAAAAAATAGCAAATGGGTGAAGGGAATATTCCAGAATGAAATACAGAAGCAAGAGAAATCAAATCAAAGACATATTTATAAAGGGAGCTGAGGACTTGGAATATTTCAGAGTGTGTGTCTCTGAAAAGTGGTTTGGAGATGCCTTTGCAGCTGTGGTAAGACAGGTTGAAAAGCAGATAGGACTGTGGGGAGGTCAGTTATTAAGAGATGATGTTCACCCAGGGGAGAGATGATGGTGGCCTGGACTAGAATGGTGGGTGTAAAGAAGGAGAGAAGCAGACAGAAACAAGAAATATTTAGGGAGCCAAAACTGTAGGCCCTGTTACTGATGAGATGTGGGAGTTGAGAATAGAAACAAAATACAGAATGATGCCTGGCTACTTGCTTGAGTACCCAAGTAGGAAGGAGGGGAGATGGTTTACTGGTGCCATTTATTAAGGAAGAAACTGACACAGGTGCAGCTTCTGCCCAAGAATATAAAACCTTCCGGAGCCAGTCAAGAGACAGGAAGCACACCAGCTATCTGAGTGGGAATTTTACATAAGAATTGGCTAGCTAACTGTGATACGACTAATTATATAACTGAAAAAAGCAAAAGGGAAAGCAAATTATTATTGAGGAAGCAATTAAAGAAAGCCGACTACCACCCCTTAGGGCTGGAAGTCACGGAGAAGAGTTTGGGATGACTACAATGTACAAATTTAAAGCAGGGTTCCTGCTACACTATAACCCAGCGCTCTACAAGAAGGTGCTGCTAGCTGTGACTGAGCACAGAGGAGAGGTCCTGAAGGGCTGGGACCCAGATCTCTAAGGGGGAGCATTAACCCGCTGCTGCTGTGGGAAACTACCGGGAGATGAGTGGCAATAGAAGTAATTCTGCTGCTTTTGGAAAAGGAGATTCCGATGCTACTACAGAAAACAACGTTCGCTTCTTCACTGAAGAAGGTTGGCTGAAAGATGATTACAGGAAACACCAAGCAGATATAGTAAACAGAAAGCAGAAAGGAAGGGGTCAAGTCCTTATCTTCTCCTCTCATACACCCTGTGGGCAGAGACCAACAATTGCCAGAGCAGAAGTGGGGTTTTTAGGATGCCAGACAAACATTAACAAGCTACATATGGAAGGGTAGGTTTGGAGTACAGAGACTACCTATTAATAATTGCCACAAAAGTGAATTGAGCTTGGGGTGCCGGCAGGACACCCAGCGTAAAATGCAGGAGCCTGAAATTCTGGGTAAAACACTGAACAAGGACAGGAGCTAAGTGGAGGTAGAAATGTCCAGCCATTGGCCAACTGGTGTTAAATGAAGTTGTTTGAGTGAGTGACATTCCAGGTCACTGAGAAAGAGTGTTAAAGACAAAAGAAATGCTTGAACAGCCCATTTCAAATATAAGAGGAGAAATCTACAAAGGGGACCGGGAAGGACTAGTAACAAGATTTCAGCTAGAAGTCAACTTAATTCAATGCTGAAGAGTATCAAGTAATATAATCAAATGTTTTCTATCAGCTATAAGAATAATTGCTACAACAGAAGTCAGCAAATTGCAATCTGCAGGTCAAATCCAGCACTCAACCTAGTTTTGTCCATAATGCTCATTGCATACAACCACACCATTCATTTTCATATTGTCTGTGTCAATTTGGCTAAATTGGATAGGTACCGTGGCCCCTGCAATCAATCACAAACTCTAAAATATTTATTTATGGCTTTATACAGAAAAAGTTCACTGTACTCTGACTTACCACCTTATACTTCCCAGAAACATTTGCATTTGTACATTAAACACTTGTATTTATGAATCCACGTGGTAATAGACTACCAATCTAATTCTTTAATCCTAGGGACCCAGCCTTAAAAGTGGAAGAGAGATTAACATCTATTTATATCATGTAGACAGCTACTTAATACACCTCATTCTAAATTAGCGTTTTTGATGCCCATGTTCATAGGTGCTCACAGCTTATGGCTTCTCACTTTGTCTTTATTTTAGTTGTCTACTGCAGTGTAACAAGCCATCCTAAACATAGCGATTTAAAACAACATTTCAGTATTATTTCTCATATCTGCAGGGTGACAAGAGATCGTTCTTACACAGTTTCTTTCATGCAATTCAAGCAGTGAATTCTGTGCATAGTGTTGGATTCATCAAACACTGAAATGGATGGACTTCGAGATGACTTCACTGACACTAGTCAGATGAGGCCATTGGCTTTACTGTCAAAATCTGCTCTCTCCGTATGAATGAGGCTTCAAACAGCATCACAGCTGGGTTCCAAGGGGAAATTTTTCAAGAAAAAGGAAGCAGAAACTAACAGGTCTATTAAAGGCTAATCTCAGAAGTGGTGCAGAACTTCCACTATAATTTAGTGACCAAAGAAGTCAGCCTTGATTCAAAGAGCTGAAGGAGTATATTCCACCATGAATAAAAATGTTGATATGTGCATCTAGTGAGAGAACAAAACAATAGTGATCATCCTCTGAATAAAGTCACAGTAGCACACTGGGACTCAGTCCCAGGCTGGAAAACATACCTTCAGGTGTCAAGGGGACGGTAAAAGTCAAGGCCTCCCAGACTTCCAGGACTGTAGCATGGCAGAGCCGCTACACCTAACCAGTGGGTGTCTAGAAAGACTCACTGGTGAGCAGCCAATATTTCCAAATTAAAAACCCTGATAATGATCATAGCCTTCTAAATGGAAGCTACTGAGAGGTCTTTAGGAAGATGTGAATGGGAAGGAACAGGGTGCCAAATTTTTCCCAAGGGCTTTTAATCTGGTTAATGTGACTCTACAAAGGATGATCATATCACTTTCAGATAATTCCGGTAGCAAGTAAGTAATTTCCTTTTACTGCTACAGAGTTAATTTGCATGTGAAGAAAAAAAATTTTAAAACCTAATTGTACAATCTACACTATGTTCTGAGCTCACCAGAAGTTGATATCAGCGTCACCACCTCTGAGATCTGTTATCTGCAATAGAAACAGCTGTTGTACCTAATGAAAACACTTGAAATTTTCATCCGAAGCACCAGAATTATAGCAGAAGCTCCTAGCTCCACATAGTTAAAGGGTCTGTCAGAATCCTCATTACCTAACACAATTTTCGGGGCTTCACTTTGTTATACGTCTATAAAAAGCCTACCAAGATGAAATTTGATTCATAAGTGCTGACCGCCGGTCTTCTTTCAAATTTCTTTGGGAACCTAGAAAGAGAGAGAATGAAACATTTGTGGGTTTTTTTTCTTGACTCACCAGAATTAAAATATATTACTTACAGAGTTTTAGAAAAGGAGTGATTGTTCTAGTTTGGCTTTGTTCCAATAAATTCATTCTAGTACTTAACTCAGGAAAGATATATGCATATTGGTCTAGCTACATAGACACAGAAATAGGCAATTTACATCAAGAAAGACATCACCTTGTGTTGGAAAGTTCTATGCCATACCACATTCGATTAAGGATATTACACTTTGCTTAACTTTATCTTATAACCCAAACACCTGAGGAAGCACAGCCTTTTGAACAGGCACAGATCTTACTGACACACTGCTCACTCATGTAACTATCAAACATCTTCTGGACCCCTCTCTGTGCAATCCACTATCCTAGATATTCAAGATAGGGCAACGAAAAAACAGTGCCCTTGTAGCCCTTGCATGCTACTAGAGTAGGCAATAACCTAAATATAGAAAATGTTATATGATAATAAATGCCATGTAGGAAGGATCCATGATAGAAAAATGGGAAGTCCCAGATGATGGAGAAAGTCATGCAGCTATTGGGTGGAAATCATTCCAAATGAGGAAATGGCAAATGCAAAACACTGAGCTCAAAGGGTCCTGGCGTGTGCAAAGAACAACAAGAAGGGAAGGGCTTTCAAACTATAATAAAGAACAGTGATAAGAAATGAAATGAGAGAAAACGTTGGGCTTTACAAAACAAAAGCATTCTAAGGTGCTAAGTTGGGGGCTGAAAGGGGCAAGTGTAGAAGCAGAAACTACTCTGATTGTTATAGCACAGGTGAGAGTGGTCAGACTCCTTCCTTCTGACGCTTAGATGTGAGACGGTACTGTAAAACAGACACACCAAAAACAGCTTAAACTAACAATTATGAGACAGATTAGGTCTGTCACAAATTAGGTCCAAAGCCACATCCTTTCTCCAGGCTAAGTTTCCTTATCTGTAAAGTAAGGACATTGAATTAGGAGATAGTAAGCTCTTTCTCCGCTCTCAAAGAATGAGTCTTTTTAAAGCCAGACCATCAAAATGAAAGGGCAAGTGGTAATATTTACTGAGCTATTATTATGTGACAACATTCTTCAATTCACTCTACATACATACATTCCCCTATTCTCACCAGGTAAAGAGATTTTTAACCAGAGAAGCTGCATAGTTTCCCTAAAGACATGGGGCCAGTAAGTGATAGAGTAAGGACTGATCTGACTCTGGAGCTTAAACTCTTTCTTGACAGAAACTCAAGATTTGTGCTGCCTGAGAGCCTGAGCGACAAGCACTGTTGTGTGATACTCAACTATTCATGTGTGAGGCCAAGTGGAGAATTAAAATGACCTCCAACCAAAGTTGTTTTGCATCTATAAACAGACAAGAATATAAAACCTAACTATGCAAACCCTTGACTTTTCATGTGGATTCCGTTCAGCGGATCTTGAATAAGCCATGGCCTTCTGAGAAGCATAATGTGTTCGTACCAATTCCACATGGAGAGCCTGATTTTTGTGTTACTTACCAATGAATCCCAAAGTCCACAGGAGCTTTATAAACAAGGCCTGAAGATAAATAGATAAAGGAGACTTGAAAAAATGCCCAGCTTTTAAGTAGGAACACTGCTATTTCTTTTCAGCAAGAATCAAACAGCAAAACTTTATCTGCAATTCAGAAGAAAAACTTATCTGTTCTGCTTTACCCCTGGATCACTAATTTGAGACTAAATAAGGAAAATAAATTTTATTATTTTTAAAGTCATGAGAGAAATGCTGTAGCATATAACCTCAGACATGTGAGTTTTCATGAGAATAAACACTACATCACAGTTTTATCTGCTACTATAAAATATATGGAAAGCTTCAATGAATCCAACAATCGAGTATAGATGATTCCTAAGTCATCCACATGAAAGTATTTAAAATACAATTTTATGTTCCTTTTTATCCCAAACTTTAACCTATTCATCTTATTCATTGTCATTGTACAAAAATTATAACCACTGATACGCTAATTTGGTCTTTTAAAATGAAAGTATGATAGAACTCCATGTCACTTAGCAATTCCCCTCAAGACTGTTGATATGGCAAAGCAAAAAGAAAAAATACAAACTTGGGAAGTAGGGAAAAGGTAGCTGGTTGAAGAGGGAGGAGCAAATCGTAGTATCTTATTTACCCTCCACATCAGCATTCAAACATGAATCCTTCCAGAAACTGTTCTGAGAGAGAGCGCACGTACAGCAGTATCATTCACTGGCTAGTCATTTGGGCTGACTAGTATGTGGTTAGGTTAGTACTTCTGAGAGTGTTGATGCCTTTTCAAAGATTCAGCAGCCATACCACTCATTTGCAAAGCAGTTTTGCTGGCAATCGGGCTTTTCCTGTGTGTCTTGTTCTTTAAAGAGTCTCCACAGATTTATTGCAGTTTGATTGTGAATCTTCTAGCTTCTGGTTATGGGTTTCCTCACTAGCATATCCCAAAATTCCTTTATGGCATGTGCTCCAAGCACTGCTAAGCAGTTCTGCCCACACCATAATGCAGGTTGTGTAGGAAAACCTAAGTGCTCCTATTGCCAACCAGGCTGGGGAAGGGAGGGAAAACTCCAAGGACAAGCAGGAAGGGAGACGAGTCTGAAATAACTAGAAGAGGGCAGGTACCTCAGAAAAATCATTGCGATGCTCAGGATAAGTTGAGTGTGTGCCAATAGGTATCCAGGTCACCCCTCTAGTGGAATTTCTTCCAAAACCCTGGCAGAAACTCATGAATGTGATCAGAAGCTGACCTCAGGGAAAATCAGACCTAAAGGGGAGAGCTCCATCCTTACACACAACAAAGTCAACCCTACCCTAAGGAGAAAGCCTCAAGCCTTGGTTCTAGCCATCTCCCCACCACAGTGCAAAGTTTCAAATCTAGGTGGTGAATTTCAGTTTTCACTTAAATTGACATCTTCCTCCTCTATCTAGAAATACATGGAGTTAACTTGTGTCAATCAGCTTGCCAGGTAATAAAATACTTGTGAGATAAGCAGATTAATAAATAGAAAAGGTTATTTGGGCTCACAGTTTCAGAGGCTTTTCTGCATGACCATTTGCCCCATTGCTCTGGGCCTATGGCAACTCAGCACATCATGGCAGGAGCATGTAGCAGAGGAGACTTGTGCATTTCACGGTGACCAGGAAGCAAAGAGAGAAACGGGAAGAGGCTGAGACTGGAGTCCTCAAAGGGCATGACCCCAGTGAACAGACCTGCACCCACCAGGCCCCAACTACCAAAGGTCCTGCCACGGAACAGGCAACAGTTTTTCAAAATACATCTTTAATTAACAGTTTAGTGCAATATTGATTGGGGGATATGGAGAAGGAGCATGAATCTCAATTGTATTTTGAAAAGTAAGTTTGTGATTTGTTCTACAAATTGCTTCTTTAAATTACCAATTGTCTTCATTGCTTCATCTTAGCATATTTATTGCAGGTAGGGTACACAGTAAGTTTTATAATTCTCTATAATTCTTGAAAATAACAGAACATCTTATACCACTTAGTAGTTACATGAGCGTCTTCCATTCTGAACTGAAAATGGGATTAATATCGTGTTCATAGCTATTGACTTGTAGTGCACTCACTCACTTATTGTATATTCATTTTACCTTTCCCCATTTGAAAAAGGGCAAAAATAAAAGTGCCTTTATGTGCAATGCTAAAGGAAGGTATTGGCCATTTGTCATTCTGACTACGACTTTGTCAAACCAGTGCGTGTGGAGATGAGAACAAGAATGTAATCTCAAACACACATTGATAAGCACAAATACTCACCCTATGTATCTCTTAGAATCATCAAAACTCTTTCTGTTCTAGAAAAGACTCCAGAGGAACATGAGATAGTGGGTTAAAAGAGAACTATGGATTTATATTGGAGAGAGAACCTAACCTAGAGACAGCAGAAAGTTAGGCCTATCTCTTGTCGAGTTAGAAGGAATTCAAGACACACTTACTTCCCAAGACCAGTACTGGAGAGAGAATCCCTTTGACTTTATAATAGATGATTTGCTTTATCACACCAATGAATATATTTATAACCAGCTGGGGAAACTGAAACAAAAAAAGGAAGCATATCTTCTTAAGGTTCAGATGTCAAAAATCATTTTAAGGCTCTTCTTATAGAGTATGTCTAAGAATATAGAGTAAATATGCTTTCTCCATTCATCCTATTATATATAACTAAAATTCAGGATATTATGTGTAAAAAGAAGAAATGAAAAAGGAAGACCAGATAGAGACTTAAGAACTCAAAGAAAGGCATGGTGGTGTGTTCACTGGAATTTTTTTCTTCATGTGTCCCACACATGGAGCTGAAGAAACCGATAACCCAGAAACACCAACAAATACAGACCAAGAAAAGCCCCAGCAAAAGTTCTCTCTCTCTCTCTCTCTCTCTCTCTCTTTCATATGCATGTGCATGCATGGAACATAACAAAAGGAAAGCCATAGCCTGAAAAGACAGAAAGCTCATAGAAAGTAATCTCCCACTCCCACCTCCCCCCACATCAGCAAAAGCCACATGGATGAATGAGACTTCTCTCACACTAGTCTATAACAAGATGTCCCAGTCTTCCCACCTTCGCAGGATGGTGTCCACGAATACCAAAAAGGGAGACTGGGCTCTCTTCTCTATTAAGAGGTAATTCTCCCCTGTCCTATCCTCTCTCTTCCTGGTATGGTGCTATAGGAGGCCAAGTAGAAAATTCAGATTTTACCACCCCGCAGCAGTAATGAATCTCCTTCTACAACGGGATGACGATGAAGGCCACATGGGGCGCAGTGAGGAGATATTCTTGTTGAGGCATCAGTAGAAAACTGGTGAGGAGTTTAAACTCCAGCCACGTGGTGTCAAGGAGGCTGAGTGGGAAATCGAACTGCTGTTTCCATCTGGAAAAGCAAGATGGTATTCCTCCCTCCCCCTGCACTTTAGTGTCAGAAAAACACAGCTAAACCAAGAACTTTAAGTAAGATCTCGATTATCATAACAAAATACCCAACACGTCCACATTTCAGTCATGTCTCATTTACCATAGCAAGAAATAGGTAGATCTCAAATCAAAAGGAAAAATCAAGGAATGGTAACACAGAGCTGTCAGAGATATTAGAATTATCTGACAAATGTTTTAAAGTAGACATCATAAAAATGTTTTAATGAGCAATTATAAATATACATAAAAAGCAAATCTCAACAAAGAAGAAAATAATGCATAAAGAAAGAAAAGTTTAGAACTGAAAAATAAAATAAATGAAACAAAAGTGCAATGGATAAGATCAATGGTAGAAGAGAGGACAGAGGAAAGAATCAGGAGCGTGAAGACAGGAAAATAGAAATGACCCAGGCTGGGCAACAAAGCGATAGAAAATTGGGTGCAGGGAATGAACGGAGCCCATGGGACCTGTGGGACCATAACAACTAATCTCATGTCTGGGTCCCTGGAGTTTCCAAAGAACACTAAAAGTGAGCAGAACTGAAAAAGTACTAAGGAAATAAAGATGACTTCACAAATTCAGTGAAGCACAAAACAATAGATTCGAACTTCCGGGAAGATGGCGACCGGGTAGGCAGCAGAGAGAGAACCTCCCAGAGGATTACCACCCAAACAATGAAATATAACAATATGAAGACAGAAATAAGGACTTCCGGGAAGAAGACGACCAGCCGAGAGAGCGAGTGTGGAGGGAAGAACGGCTTCAGCTCCTGAACCCGACAGAGAACGCGCTACTGGGACAAA
>PVLD010011152.1:0-66726 GCA_004027595.1 Dinomys branickii
ACAAAAAAAAAAAAAAAAAAAAAGAAAAGAAAAGAAAGACTCTACATATTGTTTGTGCACCATTCTGTAATTTCAAAATAAAGAATTAAAAAACTTCCTAATGTGTGGCTTCCATCGTGGAAGGAATAGGTCTATGGTCAAGAGGTTGTGCTCCATTGGTCTGGGAGTCTGAAATCAGAGTGTTTAAAACCTCCTCGGGTCAGATATTGAGCAGCCATGGTTCAGAACCCTGAAGTAAACTATCTCTAGGTCCCTTTTCAGCCCTAAGATAGTATCAGCCCACTTTATCTAAACCCTGTTGGAACTACTTACATGTTCAACATGTAGGAGTAAGACAGTTTTAGATCTTTATTGCTCACTGTGTACAAACTTTCTTGCATTTGTACTAAAGTTACCCTTAGGGTTGGGGATGTAGCTCTGTGGTAGAGCATTTGCCTAGTGTGTACAAGATCTTGGGTTTAGTCCCCAGCTTCTTTGCATGACCCAAGTAACAGCTTCTTTACTTTCAGCTGTACTTGGGTTGTTTTGTATTTGTCTTTTGAGACAGGGTCTTGCTATGTAGTTCATACTGGAATTGAACTCACCTCATTTTGTAGCCCAGGCTGACCTCCAGCTCTTGGCAACCCTCCTGCCTCAGTCTCCTGAGTGCTGGGTTTTTAGGTGTGCACCACTCTGCCTGGCTCATACTTGTAACTATCCTGGAGCTGCTGCTTCAACAAGGATGCTTTTCTTCACAGAAGAGACTTTCACCATGACACTGCTCATTGGCTGCTGATCACTTCCTGTGGGTCCTGAACCCAAGTCCTTGCAACAAGATGGAACCAGTTCCATACAGGGCTCAGCAGAGAGGACAAACTGGAAACATCATACTCCTCTTTGGAGTCTCTCTATTCTATTTCTACCCACAGTTCTATGAATTAACCAATAAGAATTAAAATGTGGAAAGAAAAAGGTCCAAACAATGTGAAATACAACTGGGCCCACAAACCAGCAGAAAACCATCTGCAAATTCAATTTCTCATAGGGTGCCCGCCTCAGTTCCTAGGAGAATTGTCCTCTGATGAATCCTTCATGCACAGAAGTCTTCTTTTGCACAAACATAATGAAATTTTCTACCCCACCTCCACAGGGAAAGTGATGCTTACTCTCAGACTGATCCTTCTTTAGGATTCATACTTTCTCCTCCTCCTCAGGGAAATCCTAAGACTTCAGTGACCAAATCAAAGCTTTTCTCAAAATCTCACTTAATCAGCCAAGAATTTTCACTATGGGAGAGGAAAGTGGTAGCTATACTAGAACAGTCCCAGGTGAGATGTTCTGCTCCAGGTCCAATCCTGACAGGTTAAAGAGCAAATATGTGCTCCTTCCTCCTGATGATCCAGATGATGACATCATACACAAAACACACAGACACACAGATACACACACACACACACACACACACACACACACACACACACTCTTCCACCTTTCCCACCCATAGTGTACTTTTTATCCATGATAAGCAGGAGAAAGTGCTTGCTAAAGTAGGACCTAATAGAGATTTCTCCCTCAGTGAATTTGGAGTTTCATTAGTATGCAAAGTTGGATGTCAAACGTTTTCATCTTCCAGTCCCTAATCTTGCTCAGAGCTCTATTGCAGCATAAGGAATGAGGCCAAGCGGTCTGGTCTGCTCTTATAGTAGACAGCTATCCAGCCCGGCATGGCCATCCTTTGGCCACACTACAATGCAGCCCCAGCGTTGGAGATACCCCACTGACCGGGCCGCTCCTAGGTGGGGAATCTCCACACATCATCCGTAAGAGGAAGGGAGGTAGCATGAGAATTACCTTCTGAGTGGCCTCTCCAGGGTGTTGCCCTGGGGTTAGCTGAGGTGGACTCTGAGGGTTTGGAAATAGTGGTGAGCCCGGGCTTATTTTGATGTGGTTCATTTACAATTTTATTGATCCGTTTTTAGCCATCCTCTTTCTAGACTATTTTTAGAAAAGTGGTCTGTCAGTAGGGAGCTTCTCCTCCCCTGCTGAGTCATTTCAGTTGTCTTTATCTCTGTCTGCACACTGCTCCCCAATGTCACCTGCCGGCTTAGGCCAGCTGCCAAGGTGTGTGCCCTGGGCCATTGCTTGAGATAATAGTTCCTAAATCTTTGCTACCTTTAGCTTTGTCTCATCTCTCTTATGCTTCAGGACCCCTAATTTAAGTTTTCCAGGAATTTGAAAGTCAGTGCAAGCTCATTCTAGCTGAAATTCTTTTTAAAAATCAACCCCCCTTTTAACCTTTGGCTTTGCATTTTTTTTTTTTTTTTTGTGGTACTGGGGATCGAACTCAGGACCCTGCGCTTGCTAGGCAAGCGCTTATTCCACTGAGCTATATCCCCAGCCCCTAATTGTTGTGAAGTTGTTTTTTTTTTTTGGCGGTACTGGGGATCGAACTCAGGACCCTGCGCTTGCTAGGTAGGCACTTATTCCACTGAGCTATATCCCCAGCCCGGCTTTGCATTTTGAAGGCATGTCATCAGTCTTGCATGTAGCAGGCATTTCAATTGACATTTTGCTTAATTTCTCTGATGGTTCAGAATAACAAATGTATTCATTCATTTAAACTTCAATCTTATCAAATGCTTCTCTAGTCTGTGAAGAACTGGCTACAGCTCTAGGTAGAACTTTAAAGCTAAAGATGAATTCCAAAAAGATTATCCTTCCAGGTACAATACATGGAAAGTGTACTGAGGGTACTGAAAGTTCAGATCATAGCATCACATAACCTGAGTTGGACAGGGCACCCCGAGAGGGTTAGCTGCGGAGGGCAGAGGTTCCTCTTGCCCTGATTTATGGGTGGTGTGACTGTGGGCCCACAGTTCTTTCACCTCTCCAAGCTTCACTTTCATCATTACAAAGGTGAGAACCATAGTAATATACTTCTTATCTGGTGGTTTGAGGATTACATGGGAAAATGTACACAGCACTGGCCCGCAGAAAGAGCTTAGTCCAGGTAAACTGTTAGCATTGTGCGACTCGGTCCTTCATGTAAAAAATTCACTGAATACATCCGTGTTTTACAAATGTCGGTAAAGGACCGTGTACATCAGAATCACCGCAGTACATTTAAAACATAAAGAGATCTAGGTCCCATCCCAGACTTGCTGGGTTGTGCTTTGTCACACTGAAGCATAAGATTCATATTTTCTCCAGCTGCCTGGTATGTTTGATGAGAGGCAGTCTAGGTTGTTCCAGGGCCCTGAGCACATATTTTATCTGCTGCTGTTGGGCTCCTGAGCTGTTCTCTGTAGAGGCCCTGCACTTGGTAACGCACCTGGTGGTCTATCCGCCGCAGTACCTGCAAATTTCTTAAAGACCGTGTTAAGGTGCAGCTCTACATTGCCATGCACCTTAACTATATTTGCCTCAGTCTCACATTTCACTGAATCATTTTCCATACTAGATTTAGTAATAGCTACGGGGAATCGAGAGAAAAGAAAAACTACAGGGGTTCAAAAATCCTATCTGTTCGAGCTGCAAGGTAATAGACTCAGGGGCTAGAGGATGGAAGGGGTAATATACTTTTTTAAAAGGCTGGTATCCAGGAAAAGGCTATATTGGTGCCAACCACTGGCACCTTTGGTTTCTCCGCTGTTTAGCCTTTGGGGACAGCTGCTGGGGGTGGGAGGAGAATATACAGGGGTTTTGGTCTGTGTGAATAGATATTTGTTGACAACTAGCCAGTTTCAATTTCGTTTCAAGCCATTAAAAATTTAGTTTTATTGGCATCTCAGAAAGGCAGCAATTGTTCTATTTCCCTGGCACAACTATTTCATGAGGCAGGCTCTAGCTTGTCGTGTTTACCCAAGCTTTAGTTAAGTCCCCAGGGAGAGGAAAATTAATGGCATTTTGAAAGCATACCCGTCTCCTGATAGGACGAAGCCCACTGAGGTGGGGGTCACTCAGTTTCTCCCCCTCCCTCCCATATTGTAAGGGTGCGAGCAGCTCTTGTGCTTAGCATCCATGGTGTCTGCCCTTAGTCTGGTCGTTCTGGGGTCGTTCTGTGAAGAACTGGCTACAGCTCTAGGTAGACTTAGTCCTCCACATGTTCCTAAACAGTCTTTTGCAAATGGTGGCTCAAACTTTACATTATGGGAGTGTAGGAAGCAGGATTCTTTGAATTCTTTCATACCCTAGCTTGGGTGTTCATCAATACCTACAGCTGGGCAGCTCTAGGCAAGTGATTTAGATTCTCTGAGTCACCAGCTCCTCAATGTGTTACCCATGTTGTAAAAAAGATGAAAGTGTGTGAGGAGGACCTGCAGACAATTCTGGTGCGGCAGAAGGGCTCAGAAAATGGTTGTGGCCACTGCAGATGGTACCAGTATTGCTGCTGTGGTGCTGAAGCTTAAGATAGAAAAACGCCCTGTAGGCTCCACTGAAGTGACTAAGTCCTTTGCTGTAACTGCCCTCAGCAAACCAGATTTAATAGTACGTCCTAGCATAGGTATCTTAAGCAACCCCTTGTCCGTGAAAGACAGTGGACTTCTTCCAACAGATTAATTGGAGGAAGTAAGCTCTGACAGTCAGTGGTAAACAATATAACACTAAAAATCAGTGTGTAAACACAAGTGACACATACGAAAGAATCTCTGGCCGAAATTCAGAAATACAGGAAACCAAAATTTGAAACTATATGGCTGTGCCCAAGGGAAAAAAGATCAAGCATTTGACAGAACAGTTAACACAACAGTGCTCTGGAAACAATCTGCAGGTTAATATTGTCAGCGTGAAGTTGTGGGTTTTGGTCATATTAACATTTCTTTGGCCAGTATCAGATAGAAGAAATTAATGTTTCATCCATGTCTCTTCCTTTCCTTTCTTTCCTATTTTTTCTTTTTTTCCCCTTCTCTTTCTTTTTTTGATATGGGGTTATTGGGGATGAAAACTACGCCCCCTGCCTTATTTTTTTTTAAATTCTGAGGCGGGGTCTTGCTAAATTGCCCAAGCTGGGTTTGAATTTGCAATCTTCCTGCCTCAGCCTCCCAGACTGGTGGGATTACAGGCATGTGCCACCAGGCCTGGCTTTATGTCTTCTTCTGATGTATTCTACAATGTACATCTCATTTAATGCAGAGACAGATGTTGCTTTTCTCCCACTGTAGCTGTCTATCACATTGCAAGGCAGCAAAGGCCTCTCACCACATTAAAATAAATTTTATGTTCATGAATAAGTAAGATGAAATCACTCAGGTATAGTTGATGATTTCTTGGCCTCTTTGATAATATTCAAATCAGAGAGTACAACTGGAAATTAAAAAACATAACCCAAGATATAGTAATACAAAATTATTTATTAGTTTAAAAAAGAGACAGAATTGGTTGGTTACACAGAAAAGCACATGGAAAATCACCTACAAAAACTGTAACTCTTAGCACAGAAAGTAGGCACTGGGACCGAGTTTAAGGACTTGACATTAATGCTGACATTAGCATCAGAGAATGGAAGACAGTGACAGGCACACTGTGCTTGTGATATTTTGCTAACAGGCTGCACATTTTGGAGTGTCATCTAGGTGTGGTAGAAAAACAGACATGCCCACGCCATGTTCTAAATCATGTCATTTCTATTAACTGTAGCAGACGTCACAGTTTGTTTCCCTTTTGTAGAAGTCATTGGTGGCGGCGGCTAAGGGGGCAAAGTCCACACAGTCTGTGCTTGGGTAGAAGCGCTCTGCAGTTCGAAGGGCCTCCCAGTGCTCTGCCTCGCAGGACGCGCAGCAGCAGACTGAGGGGGCGGCGGTGGGGAAGCAGTTGTACTGGGCGTGCGCGGGCAAGTGGTGGTAGGAGTAGTCTTCCTGGGGGTAGCCATGGTTTAGGGTGTCCAGAGAAGGGGGAGAACTATAGTTTTCTGAAGCATATGAAGGCGGCTGAGCTGGCGAGTAACTGTAGTCTAAGGAGCCAGAGAGAGTGGAGGAATCTGAAGGCGATCCTGGGGTCTAGAGAAATGAAAAGCAACAAAGGAAGAGCTTGATAACTTAGACAGGATCAAACGAACTGCATGGTGCGGGTTTATTAACCCCAGGTAAGAAAAGCAGGGGTGAAAAACAGAATGCCCAGCCCAAGTCTGGAGAAGTAGTTTTATTTGTTGACTACATGATTTCATGTCCCCATACTCTGTATTTGCCTATTTCTTTCCCAACAATACCTGCCTTGCTTCACTGGCCTCCTTTGTTATAACCATACTTGGGAGGACGTTTTGTTCTTAAACCACAAAATCCCATTGTACTTTAGGTCACCTGCACATTAAATCCTGCTGTGTGCCACAGCATAAGCTGCAGGTGGCACCCTGGCTATTTCTCCACACCCTTGCCTGTGAAGAACTAGGTGAGCATGCAAAGGCAGAACTTGGATCCTCCAAGACGCTACCTCTGAGATTCCCAAGCTGACTACCCTTCCTGCCACTAAAGTCTTGTGCCTTGCGGGGCACAGACTGTCTTCTCTCAAGCAGGTCTACAGTTGTCACTGAGAAAGCCTAACTTGGAGGCGAGAAGAGGACTGGATGGTGAAGACCCAGCAGCAATATGCATATGCTATAGTTAATTTCCTGTTCGCTTGAAAATTTAGTCTCATGCCTATACAGATATTTTATACACTAAAAAAAGGATTCACATTTCTTAAAAATTTTATAACTTTACATTTGAAGCTTTAAAAAGTTACAAATCTCAAAAAGAAATCTAAAGTGACTAGATACTTGAATTAGTAGATCTTATGAAAACTTTGCTTCTTTTTTTTTTTTTTTAAAGCGATTTTGAGACAGGGTCTTGCCATGTGGTTCAGGCTGGCCATGAGCTCACTTTATAGCCTAGGCTGGTCTCAAACTCATAAGGATCCTCCTGCCTCAGCCTCCCAAGTGCTGGGATTACAGGTGTGCACCACTACGCCCGGCTTGCTTCATTTAAAAAAATAACATTTTTGAGCATTTGAGATCCATAAAGAACAGACAACTCAAATTCTTGCAAAGATTAGGGCTTCATTTTTACTCTTGTGCCTATAGGACACAAAAACAACCGATTAGTAAAGCCAGTTGTGTAACTAAACCCACCCCAACTCAATTCCCCTTTCAAAATGAAGTTTGGGAGTGTGTAGATACAACCTTAGTTTCATTTTCAAGAACTCAAAAAATCCAAGAGCCATTGGGTAAACCAGTCATTTCCAAATTAGGAACTCTCTCCACTGCACAGTTTCAGACACACTGAGTATTGCCAGAAAAACTTTTTATTGCCACCCATCAACTTACTTGGGAAATTCTAACTAAGTGTGTATTCAAAGGTTTATGTCCCGCAACAAGTGGCTGTCTCTGCACATTGCATTACCTGGTTGTTTCCTTGATAGCATTTGTATGATTCCTCAGGAGATGACATAAACTTTCTTACAAAGCATTAGTACTACGTAGTTAGCAACAATCAGGTTATATAAAAAACAAAGATAAATTACCAGGCTCTGGTTAAAGCAGAAAGGGGCGGCCTGGAAGCTGTCTGGCAGATAGTATGGCGCACTTTGTGTGGGGTTGAGCAAGTGCTCGGAGAGTGTGTCAGTCTGAAGGTAGGAATCAAAGATCTGATCCAGGCAGTTTGGATTTTCTTCGCAAGAAATACAAGCGGCAAGTTCTCGGGGTGGAAAATAACTGGGAGTGGAAGACATTAGTTCAGGCTCCAAATAGAGTCCTAGAGGAGAAAGAGAAAAGATTTTTAAATTGCAAAATGGATCTGAATGGAGTTTTCTTCTATATTCTGAATATTTGGAAGCGGGGAGTGCTTAGGAAGTTCCAGAAAAGTAAATAGGCAGGCCATTTGGCTGTTTAGTTGTCTTAAATGCAGTGCCCGTGAAACTAGTATGATGAATAATGTAGCAACTGAATATCCATATGGCTTGAGCAGAAATAAAGTTTGATGGTTCAACTCATGTCTAAGTGTGACGCTGCTGCCTCCAGTCTGCTGTGAAAGCCTGAACCTCCAGGCCTTATCTGCAGTTTAAGCAAACCTCTCAGCAATAACTGACAGGTCTGTCTGAGGCTATGAAAAAACTTCCAATGCCATTGGGAAGAATTCTCTTGATTCAGGGGTATTGGTTGGTTTCCTAACTTCACACTTAGTAACTTAAATTTTGAGGTGAGGGTTTTGAAAAGTGATGTACACGTAAAGGGGAATGGAAATGATAAAAGCAGAAACCTGGAATGTAGAGTTCAGATCAGTATGATTTGTTTAACATTACAAAAAAATAAAATGTTTTCATAGTACAGATGTTAACATGATAGTGCAATAAAACTTTTAGAATACTAAGCAAGAATAATTTGGAAAACATCACCCATTTTCCATTTCAGTATCAATGGACTCAATGTATTATTCTTAAGTGCTTAAAGAAGAGAGGGTTAGAGTGTACCCATCAAAGGGGCTACAGGACACTGGAGTTTTTGCAGTTTCAAGTTCCTTTAAGGTTAAAGTTAAAGTGACACATTCAGTGGAAACCATCCATAAACACAGGCTTCCTTATTTATGACCTCTCAGCTGCTGAGTGGCATAGGAAGGAATGTTTATGTAATAGAGTTATTCGTATTGAGCTGGGAAAACTTACACTTGTTTGAACTGCTCTCTGGGAAGAGAGAAAGGACGGGGAGGGAAGCCCTTGTTGGCTGGAAGCTGAATGAGCACGAGCACAGGCATTATTCTAGTGTTCAGGATGTTCAGTATTCCATTGGAAAGACTCAAAGACAAAGAGGTGAGAAACTAGAAAAAATAGGAACAGTCTGGGGTCGTCCGGACAGCAGAGAAGAGACAGCTCAGAAAGGACAGAAGACTTGCCCTTGCTCCCCTGCTGGGCTTGCATCTGGAGCCACTATGCCTTTTTCACTTTCTGATTGGTTGAATTCCAATTAAATGGTGGTGCCTATCTTAACCCCTGAATCAAGCACTGGAAAGCTTTTGAGATGCACTTGTGAAGGAGAGTTTGGAGGAATGCATTGCTGGCTGTACTGACCTGCAGAAGGTGGTGCAGCTGGGTCTGAA
The DNA here is from genome assembly GCA_004027595.1 of Dinomys branickii. Lineage (NCBI taxonomy): Eukaryota > Metazoa > Chordata > Mammalia > Rodentia > Dinomyidae > Dinomys > Dinomys branickii. The sequence continues at coordinate 9,042 of PVLD010011152.1, forward strand.
AGGTGGACACTGCTGTCTCCGGACAACTGCCAAGAAAGAATATGACTATAAGCTCTATACAGAAGCTAAGATATTTTGATGGGAAGTGAGTTTTCTTCTGCTACACGGTAAGCCAGACTCCTTCTTCTAAAAAATAGGTGCTTTTTAACACATATCATCAATGTCATATTTTATTTATGATGTCAATATTTATTTATTTATTAGTGCTTGCTTGCTTGGGAACTTTTTGTCTAATGTCAAATTCCTTCCTTCAGTTTTAGGTTAATCCTTTTGATTTTAAAAAATAATGTAAGTAATTTTTCTGTTTCAAAAATGTACTAGCTCAAGAAAACACAGCAGAAAGCCCTTCTATTAAACTATCCAATTTACAAATAAGGACCAATAATTATTTAATCCAACTATGACTTAGTCAATCATTTCCCTAAAACATCTACAGAAGCTGGTTTCTTAGTCTAAGGAATTCATGTCCCCTAAAGAACACAATGTCTAACTTTTAAAACCAGAATGGCTAAAAGTTTTCACATGTTCTTACTATCCATAAGGTATTACAATAGAAAACATTTTCTTAAAGCTGTAGGCACTGAGATGAACATATCAAAAACTTCTAGCCATTGTTAAGAAGTATTTCAATGCTTTGGCTGCTTTTTACTATAGTCTATAAATTTGCTTTTTTCATTTCAGTACTTAACATTTAGGAGACTGCTCATTTAAACTATTTAAAGTCAAGCAGCCTATAATTTCCAATGGAACGATAACTATACTTTTTTCATTTTTTTTAGATTTCAAGTGGTGACTTTAAAGTTTAAAGGGACCAGCCTAGCTCCGGGGTTGTGGGCTGGGAAGCCAGGCCTCTCCCAGGTCCCAGGGGATACTCACTCCTGGACACTGAGCTACTGGGACAACCGCACAACCAGACACTGCTGAAACAGGAGGTGGTGTTAATTTTGAAAATAATCCATGCTGTAATGTCATGAACCAGGAAACTGGAATCCTTTACTAGCTCTTTATGCAAATATTTGGCCGCAGCTCCAGCTGAAGGACTTGGAAGGAGCAGGTTTTTAAAATCTGCTTCATTGTAGAGCTCTTTAACCCCCTGCTTCCCCGGACTGGCCTGTTTGCCTGTCTCCTTGTTATCCTGTGGTTATCTCCCCAAGGTATGTTTACGATATCCTTCTTGATATTATCTTTCTAGTCATGGGTTCACTTTCTACCTCACTCCAAATACAAAGAAAGGCACCTCTCTCTTAGATTTCAAACAGCATAAAGAAACCACAATCTACAATTGAGAAAAACACGTGGAGGCTGTTTAAAAAACTAATGGTGGAAGAAAAAGAAAAGTAAATTATATCTTTAGATAAGTACTAACTGAAATTTCTCTTTACCCTCCAGGCAGAGGAAATGCATGTGCATAGGTAGTTCAGGAGAAGCCAACTAAAGATCTGTAGGCTGCACCCACTCAGTCTGTAAACTGATCTGGCTGAAATAAGTATTTTAAAAATTAAATGCACAGGTTTCTTTGAGGGCAACTTGAAACTTGGACATTTGTCTCAAGCTACAATCTCTACCTATGATTGTCTTCTTAGAATTCTAAACAGGGGATACTATTCTGCCTTTATAAGAAGAGACAATTTCTTCCTGCTTTGTAGTATTTGATATAATTCATTCTCTCCTTGACTTAAAGTTTGCCAGGGGTGTCCTCCAGTAATCAAACTGGAGAAAATCTGCTAAACTAGAAAGGTCTACACCGAAGAGCAGGCAGAAATTACCCTCTGGCAGCTGCCTTCCTGCCTACCGAGTATACTCTTCAGCTCATCTAGAATCCTAGACCCTTCCCACGGATCGCGGTGATGGATTCTACATTTGGCTTTCCTGCTGCAGTTGTAAGTGCAGCACTTCTGCATGTTTGTGAGGGAATGGTCTGAGGGAATCTTCAGGGAGCCAAAGCAGTGCTCCTGTAAAGCACTGGCTCAGGAGTCCTGCTTTATTTCTCACGGTGGGGGTGTGGGAGGAGGTTCAGAAAAAGATGTGACACTGGTCCAAAGAAGAGAAACTGGTCAGATACACGAGTGAAAAGCTTTAGATCCTGCAGTTTGCGAACAGGAAAACAATGGTAAAGCCAACCTGTAAGGATCCGAGAGCAATGAACTTCTCTAGGCATCGGCGGAACAGAGTTCTACCAAGTACTGAAGCTCTTCATTGAGTGATTATGTTTTATAATGAACATCTTGATTTTTATTTTGGCTCCAGAATCATTTTCCACTTCCCTCTAGATCTAATTTTATTAATTGTGTACCCATCTCTAAACTGAAGGAGTTGAGGCTACCAGACTCCTGGTTAGTGTGGATAGATCTGCAGAAAGATGGATTTGGAGAGCCAAAGATTTTTATACTTACCTCCCCCTAGTTATTAAAAGAACTAATCACTAGAAAGTGCTCTACAAATGTCAGGAAATTTCATGGTTACCTGAAATTCTGCCTAATTTCTCCATCCATACATACCAAAGCACAGCTAACTCACTCCTTAACTCTAATCTCTGAGCAAAGACGGTACTGTGTGTTACTGAATATCCGGCTTTCAATCCTTGATTGCACTTGTATATTAGGTGCCTTTCCCACATACCAATAGCATTTATTGAGCACTTATTATGTGGAAAGTGCTCTCCTGAGTGCTTTATATGCAGTAGTTAATGTAACCCTTAATATTATTTCCAATTTAAAGAGGAGGAGAAACAGGCAGGAAAGGTTGAGTGATTTGCTGTACACCACGGAGGAGCGGAGGTCTGAATCCCATTCATCTGGTACCTTACCACTCTACAGGATGTGTCTCCTCCCTTGTCACGAGGTCCACTGCTGAAGGGCATTTCTGTGAAGTCCTACACTGAATACAAACAGCACCAAACACAGAAACTGTTGTGGGGCAGATATCCACAGGGTAAAGAAGACCCAATCTTATCAGGCCCCCACTGTGGGATACGATCTCCACACTCACGAGGCTCTCTCAGTAAGAAGCTGCCCTCTCCTCAGGGATAGCCTCACTTAGTTTATTTGTTCTGGTTGCTGCTGCCCTCCTCAAGGACCACCGGCACACTTATCTGCTTTAGGGAGGTATATAAAGCGGCATTTGCTTATGACTGCCCAAATCAATTTCACAACAAGCTGGAACTGCTTAAGGCTTTATGACATCTTAAGAAAGTGGTTCTATGTGTGCTCCAGAGACATGGGCCTTTTCTGCTGAGGACTTTCCTTTAGTGACTGGCAACTTACAGACAAAATGATCTCAGAGGCTGAGTTCCAGAAGGATGAGGAGAGAGTGAAGGATGTTCCACAGAGATGTTAACCTGGAAGGGCTCCCCAAACTGAGATGGATTTCTGAAAGAGATTTTCTATGAGTCTGAGGAGTGTATCTACGCTGTCTTCCTAACACAGTATTAATCTATGTAACTGCTGGTTGGCTCTCCTGGAAGGACACCAGTAAGCCTTTTACATTTAACTTTAACCAATAAGGGATGGGCTCCCCAAGTCCTGAGCCCCATGCCACTCCGGTCTCTGCGGCATCCTGTGAAATGGGAGGGAGCGGGGCCCTGAAGTTACTGTAACAGCTGAGGAAGGCTGGGTCTCCAGGGACCCACACCTTCCCAGGCAAAGCGGGGAAGGAAGCCTACTGTGGGCTGGGGAGCGAGGGAGGGGTTCATGCTTACGGTTCCCCCCGAGGCTGCCTGGTGTGCCCTTCTCTGTTGCAGCAGCTCCTTCACTGTGATCTTTACCCGGACACCTTGATACACCTTCGGTTTTTCTGGGGAAAGGAAACTGAGTCAGTGCTCAAGTCCATGGTTGCTTGTCTGGCTGTGGAGTGAGGGTGTCCTTTGTAGGGTAGGGCACCCAGGGCTCCAGGGGGATGGAACATAGACTGCGCCGCTCAAGGATGCGGAGGCTTGTCCAAGGGAACCCACCACCTTCGCTAAGGGAACTAAGAGAGCGTGGGGCTCTGGGGGACCCACGGGGCGCTCTGCTTCATAGCAGGGGACCCAGCCTACCCCACCGTGATCTGATGGTCACTGTGGGGCTGTCGGTCCCTTCTCCCCCAGGCTTCTGGAGAGGCTATGACCTCTACGTGCCCTTGGTCTGGAAGCCCGCTCAGGGGCAAGCCACGGGGTTGCCCTGCCCGGTCTCCAGCCCATGAAGAAGCAGCCAGGCCCAGGGAACCCCCGCCCGGGCTCCCTCCCGTCCCTCTCTTCTTTCTGCCGTCTCTCCCTTTCCCGTCCCTTTTCTCCGCCTCGAGGGCCCTCTTCTTTTCCTCCTCCCCCTTCGGCGTTCCCGCGCTCCCCTCCGTCCCCTCGCCCACCACCCCTCCCTTCTGGGCCAGGCGTTTCCCTGCTGCGCGGCGCGGCGCGGCGCGGACTCGGAGGGGGAGAGCCTCCAAGGAGCCCCAGGCCGTGCCATCGCGGGGAGGCCGCCTCCGGAAGGGGCCGCCCCCGAGCTGGCGGGGCCTGGCCGCTCTGGCCCGGCGAGCCGGAGCGACCCGGCGCGAGCTGCGGGGTCCACGGGGTGGGGACCCGCGCCAGCAGCCGGGACTGCCGCGGCCAGGGCCGCAGCGCGCAGTGAGTCGGGACCGGTCTCAGCCCGTCCCTGCGGGCTGCGCGCGCTGTCGGAGGGGGTGGCGGCTGCGGGAGCCCGGGCGGCCCGACCCTGACCTCCACCCCGAGGGGCCGCCCGGGGCTCGCGCTGCGGGGCTGGCGGTGGCTGGGGCGGCTGCGCGCGCAGCCTGCGTCCGGCGACAGCGCCAGGCCGCCAGCGCCTCGCCTGGTCACCGCGGGGACGGCAGCTGGACAGCGGGACCCCCTCCTCGCAGGCCGGCTCCCGCGAGCCGCGGCCCTCCCGGAGGGCGGCTGTGCGGTCCCTCGCCGGCACGCGGGACCCCCGCCCCGGCCGCGCTGCGGGCCGCGGCCCTGCCTCCCCGCCCAGCCCGCTGCGCGCTCGGCTCGGCTCGGGGCTGCGCAGGCGGCGGCGCTCGGCCCGGCCCGGGGTCGCACGGGGACCGCCGGAGCGCAGCTGTGCGCCGCGGACGCGCCCCGCTCCCCGCCAGCCTCCAGCTCCCCCCGCCGCCGCTTCTGGTCGCGCAAGGTCTGCGCGGCGAAGTCGCGGACGCGGCGGCCGAGCAGCGGGAGGGCGGGCGTGGGGCTGGGGTACGCGGGGTCCGCAGCCCGCAACTCGGCCTTCGGGCCTCTGCCTGCCCTGGGGAGCAGACTGAGTGGGAGCGGCTGCGTGCCCGCGCCCTCCCGGCTCCCCGCCCGGCCGGCCCTTTCTTTCGTGCCCTGACTTTGTGTCTGTCTGTTGCATTCAGGAGAAGCTGAGGAAATACACCCGGATCGAAAGGCCCCAGGCCCACAGGACCCGACCCCCGAGAAGCAGCTGAGTTACCGGACATCGTGGTCAGAAGGAGCTGAGTCAGAGCCTAGATGCTGCAGCTGCAGGGACTCGGTGCCCGGGAGGCTCCTGTGCAGGGAGAGAGGCAGAGATGCGACATTTTTAAAGTTTCACAAAGCATCCAGCTGCACCCAGGTCCCTGGAGTAGGAGATACACAGAATTAATGTTTTATACCTTCGGGTATAGGTTTGAGTTTTTTCCCTCTCATGCCAAGTATTTAAAACCTCTAGAAACCCATGATTTGACAATCAATGATTGCGCGATACTTTCAATTTGAATATTCAAAGGCTTAACAAAATGGACTATCTTCTGCAGAAATCCTGCACACAGGCACTCCATAGGGAGTCCAGAGAAACAGGGAGTGAGGCCTCTTTGGGGCCTGACCCTTGCTTTTCTTGTATTTTGAGCATTTTGTCCACTTTGCCACAGTCAGAGCCCGTGTCCTCAAAGATGCGCTGTATTTCTACCTCAGAGACAGCTCTGAAGCCGAAAGTGATTTAGGGGGACCCCCCAGCACCTCCTGAGCCGGGCTGGCCAGCCAGACTTATTCCCGCATGCCCAGTCTGCATTTTAAGGGGAAATCTAAGGTTTTGGTGAGCGAACATGGCAGCCAGCGGGGGGGGTGTGGCACAGCAGGGGGTCACCCTTGGCCCAGATTTCGCACCAGAGGCCTGCAGAGGCCTTGTCCTCGCACCTCTCCTACCTCTGGCTCCGCCTGGCCACGTGCTGGCTTCCCTCCCCTTTTCCTTGCCTTCTCTTCCTGGGTCCCAAACACTGGGGCTTCAGCCCTGAACGCCTGGCCACTAAGACACTTTGCTCCTCCCCAGGGAGCAGGAGACGACGCAGCCTCACCCACCAGATATTTTCTGAGGCCGGTGTTTACTCACTGCATGGTAAGATTCTCTCGTCTCTCCTCTTTCTCCTTCCAGCCACCCTAGTAGTACTGTGCTTTAGGAAACTGGAACAGGCCTGCTCTCGTTTTAGCTGAAAGGACATGGATTTGTTTGTAGGGCTTCTTATTTTGAGTGTGTTTGAGCTTAGACTGCCCCCTGAGCCCCTTAGAAGTGACTTGGAACTGCACTGGCTCATCCTCTCCAAGCACTGACTACCCCTTGCCTGCGATTTGGAAGGGGGAAGAGGCAAGAGAGACAGGAAGCAAGTGCCGGGCCAAATCCTTTGGCAGCTCCTGGGGGAAGAGCACAGCCCTAGAAGACAGTGGCAGGATGGGATTCCCTTTGCAAAAAACCAGGATGTTCCTAGGATGCCAGACCAGGTGATGCTTATAGGCCTCTGCTTCTTAATCCTTGAGTTCTCTGAAATGCAAAAACAAACCAACAAAAAACAGGCCTAAACCTGAAAAATATCTGAATGCCCTCAAATATGTGAGATGGGGACGCAACGTAGGAAGCTCAGATGAAGTATGTCTGTGAGGGTGGTGAGGGACAAGACCACGATTGACAGGAATTACAAGGTGGGTGGGGCCACATATCTGGGAAAGGATCAGGGGTGGGGACACCTGGGGCAGCACCTGGCAGTGGCAGGCAGGATGGAGTGCATTTGTCCCCAGTCTACCTGGGACTTATCAGTGTGTGGAGCCTACTTCTCTGAAGGGCCCAGGCCTTTGCCCTGGAATTCCCTGGCAGCAGCCAGGGCTGAGGACCAGGTCTGAGGGAGGACAACGGCTACGGCTTGGAATTGGGGCCGACTCTTGTCCTCACAGCCTCTTCTGGTTCTTATCTCTTCCACCTTTTTTTGTGTTCATGCTTTAATTTTTGGTTTGCGTTTTTAAAACCTTCACACCTTCCCCCACCTTGTTTACGTTCTTTGTTTCTCTCCCTGTCACTTCTGTCCTCTATCTCCTTTCTGCGTTGCTGTTTTTCTGCTTGGCTCCCTGCGCCCTTCTGTTCTCCTCCTTGCCCTGAGTGCTGCCTCAGTCTTTCAGGCTGAATGTCCTTCCTCCTCCCATGTGGAGCTGAAAAGAGATGCCGGGAGGATGTTGCGCTCCTTGGGAGCATCGTGGAAGTTAGTGCTGGTGATTGGGTGCTTGGTGGAAGAGGGGGGGCCTGGGTGGGCGGGGCCATGACAGCAAAGAACGCTTTGTCTGTTCCTGCAGAAGCTTCTGCCTGAACCATGAGGGCAATCCCGGAGCTTCAGTGTTTGCTGCGGCTACTGAGATGGACATCTTGGTGCTGCTACTGCCCAGCAACTTCAGAAAACTAGATTTCTCCAGGCCTGAACACTGTTTTGAAAAAGACCCCTTCCTCACTTCCTGCCCTGGTTGTTAGGCAAACATTCAGGCATTTGGTTCCTGTTGTGCCTGTCACTGTAAAACTCCAACATGGGTATTAAATGGCCAAACGTCCTGCTTGTGGAGGTAGGGACAACCCTTTCTAAACAGATCCTGTGAATCTTACAAATCTGAATGTGCGATGTCACCGAGGCCACCTGCCACTGGAACTCTGAGACCCCAAGTGCCCACAGATTGGGTGATCCTCAGAAGAGACTCTGTAAAGTCACCCCACACTGTTTACTGCCTGTGTTGTCAAGGTGCAGTGCCCCCACGGCACACATGAGCAAACACACGAAGGGGGATCCGGCAGCTTGCCGAGATTATTGAGCACGTAAATGGTAGAATTGCTATTCAAACTTATATAACTCCAGAAATCCTTGCTCTATTGTTGTCCGATCCTTTACTATAGAAACTTTTAAACATTTAGGGCTTCAATCCACAATAAGGAATTCTGTTTACTTATTCACATATAACCGTAACAATACCTACATCGCTAACACAAACTTCATGAAGTGAGGAATGCCTGTGTGTGTGAGCCATTCTGATACTTTCTATTACAGTCAATCTTTCCTATCTCATTATGTTGATGAGGTGTATATGTTGGCCGGGAGTCACCATTTTAATTTAATGACTCACTAAAGAGTTTTGAATGGCATTGAAAAAACATCACTCTTAAGATATAGAATCATATGTTTCCGTGTTGTGCGTGGGGGGGTAGCTTGGTGTGTACAGCATACTGATGTGTGGATTTTATGGAATAACTAGGCCCTTGAAGAAGGGGGCATCTGGAGGTGAGGATGAACTGTCAATTATGCAGGTGACTCTTTGCGGTTCCCAGACACCGTCTCTTGTAACTGCCCTGAAGTCATGACAATACCTTTGGAGTTTTAGTTAAAAAAAAAAAAAGTGAAAAAGATGTCATGGTGTTCAGTCTGTTGTAACAAATTCATCTACTTGAAAATACAATGTGGGGTTTGGATATTGGGTGTTGGGAGGTATCTGTGAAGGGCTGAGAGGAGCTTAGGGTTTTTTCCAGCACCTCTGCTGGAGGCTGTCTCTCCTCTTCACCATTTGGTTGAAGTCCTGGCTCATAGCAGAATCTGTGTAGAGGAAATGGGGCTCACTATGCATAAAGCAGGCAGTTACGCTATTGTGTAAGTACTGCACGCTAACCAGCTGAGCCGCTGCGGCACCATACTATTGGAATAATATTGTGATCGGGGACTGAGCCCTAACCCAGTTAGGTATTAATAGAACACCCCCGGTGTGCCAGGCATGGCATGATGTACAAGGAATGCAAAGAGAAGCCAGTCCTCATGTTTTTCATCAACCATTGTGTCCTGCCATCTCCACACTGCTGCTTTTGTGTTATGGGTTTCTTGAGTTCATTCATTAGTTCTCTCTCTTTTTTTAAGAGTAGGAAAATTTTTTGGAGAAAAGGAATGGGGAATAGGAATGGGGGATAGGAATTGTTCCTGAAAGACAGGAGGGGTCCTGAATGGCTCACTTGTGCTCTCTGTCTCTCGGTCTCTGTCTGTCTGTCAGCCTTTCTCTGTCTGTCTCACTCGTAATATGCTGACCATCTGCTCTAACCCAGCGCAGGGCCAGTCTAAAGAAGATACCATGTTGTCCACCCTCCACCCAAGCTGCCTCCTCTTGAGGCCACCCCCTCCACATGCATGCCAGTTTCTCTAATTCTTTATAAATCAGTTTTTCATATTTCTGATTGCCTGTGCCACTGAGTTCAGAAATCCTTCAATTTGTTTTTAACTTTATGAAAGTCAATCAGGGGCATCCAGAATAGGACAAATTTGTGTGTAGAGTTTTAAACTGCATATTCTAGTTGAAAAGATTTTTGGGAGTTTTTTGCATGCAAATGACACTGTAGAGTATTGTGTTTCTCTCCCAAAGCAGGAGGCTTTTTATTAAACTTAGATATACACACATTGAAAGACATTCAGTATTAAAAAAGGGGTAGCTTATTCCCTCCAAATTTGACTATAGCTCAAAATTCTTTTTATTAATGCAAAATTCTTTTGTCACCTTAATCTTGGGACACTGTTACCAAACCTGTGGGAAATATCAAATTCCAAAAAGTTGAAAACATAGAGAATGCAAAGACTTACTGGGTCCTAAAATGAGTATTTGGTCCAGATAAAAACGACCAGGAGACTATTAGATGAAAATTATTTAACAGTTTATGCTGCATCTGTATCCTCCCATAAGACATAACTCTAAGTTTTGACTTTTCCTTATGAAGTTTCCATGCAGAACAAGCATTTGATCACAAGAAAACTGCTGTCATCCATTTCTTTTTATTTGTCTGGGTTTTGTTTTGTTTTTATCTTTTTGAGACATAGTCTCATTACATAGTTCGGGCTGGCCTTGAACTCACTTTGTAGCCCGGGCTGGCCTTGAACTTTTGGCTATCCTCCTGCCTCAGCCTCCCAAGCGCTGAGATTATAGGCGTGCGCCACCATGCCCAGCTGTCATTCATTCCTTCAGTGTTTGTCTTTAACTTAAAACATTTTTATTATGTGATATTTAGGACATACAAAAACAAAGGATACAGTGCTAAATGCACTGGTGCATGCTAGTAATCTCAGCTACTCAAGAGACTGAGGTAGTAGGTTTAAGAATTTAAGGATAGGCTAGGCAACTTAGCCAATCTCTATCTCAAAATTAAACGAAAAGGGGCTGCAGATGTAGCTTGGTGCTCCCTGCGTTTAATCTCCAATGCCACACAAAAATTCCTCATGAAAACCTATGAATATATCACCAGGATCTTATCAGGTGAAGAAATAACATGGCTGAGTGAGCTTTCACTTATGACTAAGTTAATTTATTAAACATTAAAACTTGTAGACTATTCCACTCAAGAATATTTGGTTAGGGAAATGTTAGCAGAAACATTTACTAATTTTCCCAATGCAAAAGCGCTAATTCCTAGATATTATTAGTTTGGGTCACATGTCGTTCCTTTTGGAACATGTAACCTTCTTCTTTCTTGTAATGGACTGACAATGATACCGTATGTTGCAAACATATACTTCTTATTAGACGTTATGCTTAGACCCTTCTCTATCAAAGAGCAAATGTAATATGGTGTCATCATTTGCAAATAACTATGTAAGATTTTACAATCATTTATTTAGCTTGACCCTAGGAGATTTTTAGTTCTTGATTTATTCGTTGCACTTATTTTAATCACACAAGAGAGATACCAAACAGAATAACTTTTATTTATAAGGCTTCTTAGCAATATTCTATAGTACATATAGATGCTAAACATATATCAACATTTTTCTGTGCTACTTCAAAGGTTCTATAATTATCCTTCTTAAAGACACTTGAAAATTGTACTGAATCAATCAGCTTAAACATAGTAGCCTTACAACCCAGTATTCATGTATCTGAATTTGCAGACTATGACTAAAACTAAATACTAAAGGTGGTAAAAATGTTCTCATATACTGATTATGGAAAGCTGTCACCCACAGAGTTAGGGGCTCAATATTTATGCATCTTGGTGGTATAGTTTAACAAAGTTTCGTTTAACAATGACTTACTAAACACCTACCATAGACTGGAGCCACCTTTAGACACAAGAGTGAGCCATTCATGCGCCTTCTTTTGAGTCTTTTAGCCACACATTTATTCTTTATTAACGTGTATGCTTTTGCACTTAACCTGTTTAGATTCAATGGCTAGTGAGCACAGTGTGTAAGCTCACTAGTGTAGTGTTGGGTTGCATAGAGAGGATGCTTTACACAGAACCCAGTGATCAAACCTTCAAAAAGGACAGCAGTATTCAACTTAATCATTGGACATCAGTTGACATTGCAGTAATTTGAATGTAACTGATGTTTTATTCCTTGTAACTGCATTATTCAGATTTACATATTGAAAAATGGATCATGAATACTTCTTCCTCTGTTTGCATCTATGTATCTACCCATAAAGACGCACTTGATCTTAGCCAAAAGGCTGAGAGGCGATTCTACACATAAATAGGTATCCTGCTATTGAGGTTAGTATTTCATTTCCTTTTGTGGATTTTCTTTTAGAGCACTTCAGTCCTTTTCCTCTGCCACAATAGGACAATGATATTGCATTACTAAGTGAGCTGTGGCAAATCCTAATGATCATTTAAAAGTATTTATTAAATAAACAAGGCAGAGATGCGGTTTCCATCTCTTTTTCTTTCGGGTTTGAATAACTTTGTAAACGAAGTACAAACACTTTCATCCATATCCAGTGTCTGTTTCCAGTGAGTCGTGAGATGATTGTCTATACTGACTTCTTCTTGATATTGTCATCCAGTCGGCTTTCTTAAGTAGTTTAAAATTAGCATCATTATTTCTACTTACTTTAAATCTTAAAGATATCCCATGTCCTAACAGAGTCAAAAGAGATGGAGTTTTGAATCCAGCCTCTATTTCTCTGGCTCTCCTAGGAAAGCTGAGGGTCAGGGAATATGAGTTTGAAGAAAGGAGAGAGAGATAAAAATGTACATTTTTTCAAATACTGGTGTTCCACATGAAAAGTGTGATTAGTCTCCACATGCAGTAGAAAAGTGAGAGTACTCAAATGGGAAATAGAATGGAGAAATATAACTAATGACCCTGTCATAATATTGTAGCTTGTTTTCACATTAAAATATTGGGTCAAGCTAAACAACTCTAAAAGATCAATTTGCCATTTGGAATTTGTTAGCATCGCTTTTGCTCCCTCCAGCCCACTTTGGGATAGATAGCTGCACAGGATAGTAGATGGGATATGGGCCTCTGGATGTCTCCCTTTTTAAATAAGTTAACCTTGTCAAACCCTAAGAAAGCAATCACAGTAGCTGATTTAAGAAGAGCGTGGAGACGTCTGCACTCACTGTATTTTCTCCAGTTCAAGGGTCTGGGTAATGAGCTCTATTTATCTGACAAAAAATGCACCTTCAGGTTATCAAGGGATAAACGAACACAACCCATCAGCAGATCATAACAAGGTAAGTGATAGGAGTATATCTAATATTTAATGTTACAATCAAATATAAGTAAAATGTGGACACCTATATTTTTTTATGCAAATATGATTGTGTTGTTTATACAGTAACAAATGGTGAGTAGTAATGACTATAGTTACTATAAATTTTACACAGCCAATCTAGAAAAGTGGCTCTGGGGCTTTCAGGAAAACCCCTAGCTCTGCAGAAAGGTCCAAATCTCTTCTTTTCAACACTGTCCAGGACTGAGTAATTGTTGGTGAACGATAGCTCTAAAGATATTGCGAACTAAGACTGAGGGCCCAGGCCACAATAATTAAGAAAGAGTAGCTTTCTCTTCTATCACTGATGTCACTTCTCTCACTGAACAGCAAATATTAGGCAGCATAAAGCTCAGGTTTGATTTCATTTCCACTGGGAATCTACTCTGCAGTGGGATGCTGGGTCCTGTGCTGGTTCTGTTTCTCAAGAACCTGTGTACTGCTGAAGAGATATCTGCACCTGGATATTTACTGCAATTCTAGTCACAAATTCAAGATGTGGATTCAGCTGAAGTGTGCATCAATGGGTGAAAGGATAAAAGAAATGTACATAGGTGTAGTGTGATACCATAAAAAGATACAATCCTGTCATTTGCACCAACATATAGGAAGCTGGATGACACCGTAAGTGAAATACCCCAGCTGCAGAAAGGCAAATACTGCACAATATCACTCATGTGTTGAATCTAAAAAGTAACTCTCAATACTAAAGGCTGAAGAGGGTATGGGGGAGGGGGCTGGGGAGAAGTTACACATGATTAGGAAGAATAAGTTCTGGTGTGCTCTTGCATGGGAGGGTGACTGTGTTCAATATTAATGTACCAAATGTTTCAAAAAAGCCAGGACAAATGCTTAAGGTGCTAGATATGCTAATTACCCCAACTGGATCATTATATCACATATGCATGTATTGAAGCATCAAATTGCACCCTTATCAATGTGTAGCTATTGCATGCCAATAAACCTCCCAGCAGCCAGGAGAGCTCATTCTTGATCTGCCTCTACTCTCCCAGGAGGAAGAAGCTTCGTGGTATGAGACAAAGTCTGACTCCTTAACAAGCATTTCTGCTGGGACTCCATAAATCAGGAGTATCCACTGACCAGAAAGTACCTTTGAAGGCCTGAAGAAGAATAACTATCAACTATTCACTTGCAAGTGTGAATTAATCCTTTTATTTGAATTTCTGAACTCCTACACAGCTGGAGTAGAGTAGGAGACATTGACAAAAACATGATGGAGACTGTAGTGAGGCATTCTGGCTATTTGGGTGGAAAATGAATGTTAACCTCCAGAAGATGGTTAGGAGGGCCCAGAGGGATCAGAGAGACAGGAGAAGGAAGTAAGGAGAAGAAGATAGGAGGAAGGGGGGAGGTGTAATCTGTAGGGCTCAATTCGTGCATTTGCAAAGTCAAACTGTGTGCAAGGCATTTATGATGGGTGTGGCCTGTAGACAGGTGCACTGCTTGGTGGGTTTACCATGGAATTGGCAAAGGGACTCACCCCAATTAAACTTATCCAAGACAGGTTAATGTTCAGATATCAGTTCTTTCATTTGGACATAGTAAAGCTGTACCTGTCTGACCAATAAGCCCCCAGCAAGGCCTTCCTTCAACACCAAGAGTTGCTAGGTGCAGTGCTGCTGACTCGGCCATGAGAACACATACTCCTCCAGAGCCTCTTGGCTTCCCTGAGCTCTGTTTCTTGCTCACAGCTTAGTCCTGCTTTCTATATTTTTAATATGCATGGATTCTTATTTGGGCCAAATGCCCATTTTAGTCATTTACTCAGACAACTGTAAAGAGACAAGTTATAGTTTAGTTAAGGCTACTATTGATCAAAGAAAAGAATTTAGGTCTTTTTGGGGATTGGACTAATTTTTGGACATCCTGTGCTTTCGAGCAGAGTTAACACTATTTATAAAATCATAGTCTCCTGAGCTCACATGGTGATATGCTTTCCTGGCGGTAAAGAATTTATATATGGTGCTATGTTTTTACTAGACCTTTACACATTCCAATAATGAGGCAGATGTATATAACAGTTAATGTTTTAGCTGGGCAAGGTAGCATGTGACTGTAATTCCAGCACTCTGGAGGCTGAGGCAGGAGGATTATCGCAAGTTCAAGACCAGCCTGGGCTACAAAGTGAGCTCTAGACCAGCCTGAACTGCATAGCCAGATCTTAGCTCAAAAAAAGACACACACACACACACACACATTGATTAACTTTTTAGAGTTACATGGTATGAGTTTTACTTTATGTGTTCCAATACAGCTAGTTTGTAACCAAGAAAGACCAGACAGGGAAATCATTACGTTTTATGCTGACAAAACCTTTTTAATGTAATGTAGGAAAACAGATCAGAGCCAAAAATGGTACTTCAAGGATACCAGACGACGGAGAGCGTGAGGTATTCCTGAAGCTTCAAACTGACCGCGCTGTGAGATTGTTTCACTAGCACCTGGTGTGTGTGATGTATTTAACTAACATTGAGTGGGATTTCGGTGGGGGTTACAGAAGGGAAGATCACAAATAAACGCCATCGTCCATTAGCAAATGGTGGCATATCCTAAAGACCCAGTTCTCAATGAGCAGGCACACCTAAAACGATCTGTGGAATATTGAACCCAATTTAAAGAAAAGCTCAGAAGTCCTTTCATCCACCCCCTCAGTAAGCTCTGCGGCATTCATAGGCGCCCCAGGCCATACTCCCCTCTTCTTTCGTCCAAGGCGAAGGATCATGAAGGGAAGAGGTGTCTGTCCCCTCCTCCGGGGACAGAGGCAGCCCCTTGGGCAGTAGGTCGTTTGACATGGTCACAAAAGGGGTGAAGGGGTAGGGGGGCGGGGCGGGGTACCCTGCTGGGAGATGCAGGTCCTCCAGCGTGTGCAGGGAGTAGGGCTGAGTCCCGGCCAGGGAAGCCCCCCAGCTCGCGCTCCTGTGCTGGGTGGTGTTCGCAGACTCCAGCGGGGAGAGGCAGCTCGTGCTGGGTGGCAAAGTCTGCAGAGCTTCAGCGGGTACGGGGTCCGGCTGGCTGAACCCGTCGGGCACTGTCTGCTCCCACGAGTCCCTCTAAAGAAAGGAGAGGCCGCTGGGGTTACTCACTAGCAGATACTCTGCTGATACAGATGCGGGGCTGCTGCGGGGCGGGGGCCTGCAGAACAGCCTTGCTGCCCTCCCGCTGCAGCTGAGGTCGCCGGCCAGGGGGCTTCACCCTCTGGAGTCTGACACCACCAGGAGGAGTTTGGTTCCTTTCTAATCTAGAACTGGATCGTTGTACCGGATATACGGAGATTCTTCTCCCCAGAACATTAGGTGAGACGTGCGCAGAATAAAACCAGCACCTACCTGACACTTTACAATGCAGTCTCGCATTCTTTTGGACCTGGTGTTGCTCTGGGGTCTGGAATACCCTTTGCACGGCTGGGTAGGAGTTCCTCAGCGAGGATCTTTGCCTGGCCCGGGGGAGGCCACCCCGCCTTCGGTGAGCAGAGGAAAGCCTGGCGCTTGCCTCCCCAGCCTGCACCTCTCAGGGTGCTGCGGGTTCACTCACCCTGGTGCCACCCACTGCCCTCTTAACTCTGCGCACCTCACTTTTTCCATGTGTAAAACGGGGCTTTCGCAAATATTTCCTGTTATTGTGAGTACTAAGGAACAGAGGCACAGGAAAATGCTTGGCATGGGTAGGTGCTCGTGGTTGGAGCACTGGCACACCCCTTTGCCTACAGTTCCAGCCTCGGAGAGTCAGGGCTTTGTAACAGAAGGCCCGCAGGGTCACCCCGCGGGGTCACCCCGTACTCACCAGCAGGAAGTGCGCGGTGTCCCCGGGGAAGGGCGGCGGCAGTAGCGACGGCGGCAGAGGTGGGGCGCCCAGGCCCGGGCCGGGGCCGGGGCCGGGGGCGAGCGCGCGGGGGTCGGCGTAGGGCTCGGCCAGGCCTGGCTCCAGCAGCGCGGTGGGGCCCTGCGCTGCGGCCGGCTCGCAGGCGAACGGCTTCACCACGCCGGGGGTGTAGGCGTCGCTGCAGAACGGTTTACTGCCGTGGAAGTCCGAGTCAGACAAGAACGACCTCCGGACCCCATAGTAGCCTGACATGACGGGCGAGCCTGGGGCAGGGCGGAAAAGCAAGGGTCAAAGGCCCCAGCAAGGTCGACGCGCCCCCCACGCGTGCCCAGCGCACACGACACCGCGGGAATGGACAAAGGGCTTGAGAAGGGCGAAACAAGCCCGTGTTACATTAAAAGCCCTGCCAGCCTCAAAGATGCTTCGAGTTCACTCTGGGGGACCTAGGGCCACACGGTCGCTGTCCATCATTCACTCTTCCAGGCGCTGGAAGGCACTAGGAAGGCGCTGGGCTAACAGAGATTAGTCGGAGGATCCCTGGGCATCGACATTTTATCCAGTAAGACTCTCTCCGGCTTCTGAGACGTGTGTGTCTCCGTAACACACAGGACTGGGTACAAAGGGCTACTTGTGGCCTGAGACACTGCCCTCTGGGTAAGGCAACACATATTACCCCCCCCCCCCACACACACACACAAGTCAGAGGCAGCCTATACTCTTGTCTTCTAATTTTTTTTGTACACTGGCCTTTAACACAGTGCCTCGTACGCACCAGTAAACGTCCTGCTTTGGGGTAACATGATTGTACAGAAGCCACGTGTGGAGGACCACAAAATGTGCTTGCAGGCTTTGATGTTATATGCTGCCCTCGTGTGGCCATGCGGAGTTCCTGCCTGAGCTCACCCCGGCGCCGGGAGTTTAGGGAGTCCTCGGGACGGAAAATTTCCTTGACTGGGGAAGAGAAGACCCTGACGCCGAGAGGCTTATATTCCAGAAGCAAAAAAGAGATGTGTTTGCTAAGCACGTTTGACCCCATAGCTCAGTGGTCGTAGGTAACACATGGTCATTAGAATGTGCTTGGGAGCGCAGACTCGAGGTCCGTGTATGCTGGTTTCCGTACTACAGGTGGTATAGGTGCGGCCAATCACCTAAGACCAACAGGTCCCTGAGGTCACATAGGGCTGAACCAGGGAGAAAACACAAGTGCTTTCCCTCTCTGCTCTCCCGGAGGACTTCTAGAAGAGCTTTGTCCCCGGCCACCCTCATGTGATGACCCCCTGGGAGGAAGAGAAGCTCAGTAAGGCTTTTTCTCGTGTTACCCGTGACTCAGTCATACCTGACCCAGAACTTTGGCCTCAGCCACATGCCATGGTGCTTTATTTTATGATCATTATACTTTCACCTATTACAGCTGTCTTTCCAATCAACTTGCAAACTCCCTGGTGGCAGAGTTCATGTCTTGTACATTTTCTGTACAAAGACAGAAACAAAGCGGTAAAACATGCTGCTCCCCAATTACAGGTGAATTCATTCATGTAGAAGCAGCAACTAGATTCCCTTTTGAAATTCACTACATTTTCACCCTAAATTCTAGACCCCAAGTTTCATGTCTTTGAAGGCTGTGATTAGAGTCCTAATAATAAGCATACTTCTCTGGGAGAAAAAAATCTGTGCAAATGTAAATTAACATCAATAAATAAGATTCTGCTTCCTGTCATGATTTCGTCTGCACAGGTGTGGTTAAGGCTGAGGACAGAATGCAGCCTATGCAAACAAGGCTCACAGGCTGTCAGGTTGGTATTTCCAATTTTCAAGTAAAAACAATCATGAAGGAAAAAAACCCCTCTTTGCTCTCTAAGCATATCCATTTTCTCCTCAAAAAGGGAAAGGATAATTCTAAGTGAAAAGAGAAACTGCAGGAACTTCCTTCTGTGGAAGACAGCGGATGTGAGCAAGTTCCAATAATAATAAATACTACTGGGAAACAGAATGTAGAAACATCCCTACACTGCATTTGGGATACTCTGTGGCTAGTCTTCCTCTCCCTTCTCTGCCTCTTAAGATACTGAACTTCTGAGAAGGACTGTGGCACTTTTAAGTTTGATATGTGGGAGAGATGTGTGTGTGTGTGTGTGTGTATGTGTGCGCGCGCGTGTGTAACCAACATTCTTATTAACAATGCCTCTTTCCTACCCTCATAGGGGCATTTAATGGGAAACAGGTGATGGGATCAAAAATACAGTGAATATTTGAATTTAAAAAGTTATTACAATAAAAGACACATTGCCATTATCTCCCCTCAGAGGACCCCCTAGCAGTTCAAACACACCAATGCCATCAGCTTTGCCACTTTCCAAAGCACTTCTGGAAGGTGTGTGTGTGTGTGTGTGTGTGTGTGTGTGTGTGTGTGAAAGTCTCTAGCTGTATCGTTGTTGCCTCAATGTCCCGAGTTGATTCAAAACATTTACTTTCATGGTCACTTTGGGTCTGAGGAAGAGCCAGAAGTTGGGTGGTACAGGATTCGGTGATTACGTTGATGAGAACACAGGGTAATGATTTTAAGAGCCTGACCTTCCACTGGAAGGCACTCAGTAGTAGCGTTCACTATGTTTTTGATCAAACTTTGTAAACGATACTCGTTACAGAGGACTTCCACAGAGTAGCAAGAGTGATGGCATGGAGCATCCAGGGGGAGGGGGAGGATTTTAAAGGGGGTTAATGGCAGTGTGTCTTTTACTATGATCACTTTTTAAATTTACACACATGCTATATTTTTATCAGCCCTTGTATACATTGAAATGTACATGTAAACTAAATGCCTGACATACAGAGAGTGTCCAACATACAGTAGAAACTGCCCCTTCCCCCAGGTCTTTTTTTTTTCGGTATCCAGGTTTGAACTCAGGACCTTGCACTTTCCAGGCAGGCACTTATTCCACTGAGCCATATACCCAGACCCCCCAAAGCTGGTCTCTTTCTTCATCTGTCTAGAGCAGGTACATCTTCCATCAGATTTTGGTGTCAGAATTGGACATTTTAAACTGAATGGATAAAGAAAATGTGTGTGTGTGTATATATATGTGTATATATATACACACACATATATATACATATATATATGCATACACACACACACACAGTAGAGTACTACTTAGCCATAAAGAAGGACAGCATTGAATCATCTGTGGAAAAAGGGGTGTACTTTGAGTCCACAATGCTAAGCAAAATAAATCAGATACAGAAGGTTGACTATTGCATGGCTTCTCTTATATGAGAAACTCAAAGTATAAATAATCTAAAAAGCAAAAAAAAAAAAAAAAAGAAAAGACAGGTGATAGGAAAGAGGCAGACAGACTGTGGGTTTGGGGCGGGAACCTGGGGACGGGGTGAGATGGGAGGGAGGCAAGTGGAAGAGGACATAAAGTGTTCGAGATACAATATGTATCTGTGCCAGAATCCCATGATGAATTTTTTTATGTATTGCAAACATACACTAAAAGGAAAACCCTATAAATACTATCATCTTTGCCCAAACACTTTCTTCAAGGCAGGGGATCAAAAGGCTCCCTCCACAACACAGTGAATTCTAAGTTCAGGAATAACTGAATGAGGTCTAT
Organism: Dinomys branickii; assembly: GCA_004027595.1. Taxonomy (NCBI): domain Eukaryota; kingdom Metazoa; phylum Chordata; class Mammalia; order Rodentia; family Dinomyidae; genus Dinomys; species Dinomys branickii. The sequence goes on from PVLD010011152.1 coordinate 29,250, forward strand.
CTTCACTAATTTTGCAATTTAAAACAACTTATTTTACTTTTTAAATTTAAAAATATTTATTATAGTAAAGACACATTGTCATTAATCCCCCTCAAAATACTCACCCTTACTTTATATTTATTTATTTAGATCTTTTTTTGAGACAGGGTCTTGCTATGCAGTCCAGGCTGGCCTCAAACTCGCAACAATCCTCCTGCCTCAGCCTCCTACCCTTGCTTACACACACTTACCTTCGTGCCACTTTCTGAAACAGCTCTGGCAGTCTTCCCTTCCGAATATCTTCATGAGGTGCGGAAGAAAATGCAGTGGAGCCTGCTGCTGTGTGCCGCCCAGTGGAAAGGCGGGCCGGTGAAAACGTTACCGTGTCCCCCCGTCCACCTCACTCACTGGACCTGGCACTGTGCTACTTCTGGCTCTTCCCCAGAGTTAAAATGACCACGAAAGATAAACCTTTTGAGTCAATTCAGGGGCCCGAGGCAGCTAGGACAGTGCAACTAAAGACGCGAAAGAGGACTTCCAGAGCTGCCTCAGACGGGCAAGGAGGAGGAGACAAGCATATCAAAAACCCATTTTAGAGAAACAAAGTCACTAACGCTCTCAGGCAGTTAGAAACAGCAGCAGAAAACAAGCCCAAGTCCTCAGTTTGAACTCAGAAGGGAGTTAGTTGCCGCTGAATTAAAAGCACTCACCTGGCATCTGGACAAACGGAGGCTGGGAGGAGCTGACACTGCCCTGGAAGGGAAGCAGAAGGCAAGGGTTTTCATGAAAAGTTGGGTTGGGGAATCAGCTGAGAGTAAAAGTTCAAGTGGCGTAGAAAAGCTTTACAGGGGACAGAGAGAAACCAAATTCGTAGTCTGGCAAACATGCCAGACAGTGTTTTACTATTTGTGTTAATGCTCCTTCCTCAAATATATACTAAGTAGTTATATAAGTGCAGATACATGTGTGTGCACGTGACATGTACACACTTGGCATTTGCCTTCAACCCTGAGTAGCCGGTTTTAATTGTTGGGCTCCACATAGTGCAAAAGCTCCATGAGGCGTAGGAACCTTGACCGTGGCTTTTTCCTCTTTCTTGGAGCAGAATGTGATTCTAATAGATGTGATAATAGTATGTGGAAGGGAGACGCTGTCCTGAAAGAACCCAGAGACCAGTGAACGTGGAAGGTTGGCGGATGTGATAGGTTGGATCAAATCCAACTAAAAGACTGACACCTTCATCTTCGGTACCCATGAATGTGACCTTATTTGGAAATAAGAGCTTTGATGACATAATTAGTTAAATTAAGATGAGGTCATACTGAACTGGGGGAATCCTGAATCCTGAATGACTGCTTCTATGTAAGAAGAGGAGAAGGGTACACAATACAGAAGGTCATGTGACTGCAGAGGAAGAAACATTAGTGACACGAAGTCAAGCCGTGGAGTACTGAAGATGACCAGCCACTCCCGGAAGTGAGGAGGAGGCACGGAGAAATCCTTCCCTAGGAAGCTTCAGAGACAGGTGGCCCTGTGCACATCTTGACTTCAGACTTTCAGCCTTCAGATTGGTGAGACAGTATTTTGCTGGTGCTTTAACCCACTCCATTTGCTGTAATTTATTACTGCAGCCCCAGGAAGCTCACACAGGGATAGGCTGATAATGACACAGGCAAATCACTGTAGCATAAGTGTCATGCTCGGGGAAAGACGGGCGACGTGGGGTTAGGGCTGCAGGGGGAAACATCCTGGAGGAAGTGATGCTCACACACACATCTGAAGGGAGGATATTTAGGTGCGAATGCAAATTCTGGCTTCAAGATTTTGCCCTGGGGCAAAATAAGTGACTGTAGCTGCTGTGGAAGCTAAGAATCCTCAATCCCAGTCCTGACCCTCGTGGTCCTATAGACTCAAGAGCTGGAGGGAATTTTGGAGTCTCACTCAACCACTTGCTCAATGCTTAATTCTCTTCATATCGCTAAAACCGGCTGCGCCTAATACCCAGCACTGGAAAATTCAACATCCCCTGGAGAATCCCAGGTCTTGTTTGGAGACCTCTGACTCTTCCCAAGTACACTGAAAAGAGTCATTTTCCTAGTTATAATCTCTTTGGTTCATATAAACAAGGTTAACTCTTGTTCTATGTCCAGCTTTTCAAGTATTTGAAGACAAATCATTTCCCATCTGTCTCAGCACCAGCTGCTGTAACAAGTACCATAGGCAGAGTGGTTTAGTAATAACAATTCATCCCTCCCAGGTTCGGGCACTCAGAGCCTGAGGTCATCGTGGCGTTCTTGGTATGGGCCCGCTTCCTGGTTCGCACGAAGCTGCCTTCTGTCTTCATATAGCAAAGAAAGAGCTCATCTGTCTTGCGTCTCTTCTCACCAGGGTTTTGTTCTCATAACCTAAGTACCTCCCAGGGCTTAGCATCTCATGGGGGATTGGGACTTCAGCATGTGGCTTCTGGGGAGGACACAACCATTCAGTCTGTGGGTCTGACACTGAATTCTATATTATCTGGGTAAAATACTCTCTAAGTGCTTATAAGCAGCATAGTATTTAAAAGCAAAACTCTGCAACCAGTATGCCTGCTTGAATTTTAGATCTGCCTCTAACTAGCTGCAGGATCTTGGCTACATAAAGATTAAATGAGATTGTAGACACAGTGCATTTAGAATAGTGCCAGACAAAAGTAGGTGGTATAGTGTGTGTTAGCTATCATTACAGTGATCCCCACTTAGTTGTGGGGAATATGTTCTGAGATCCCTAGTGGGTGTCCGAGACCATACATGTTTTATGGTAAGGTTTAATTTATAAATTAGGTACAGTAAATCTGGGTGGGGTAGTGCATGCCTGTAATCCCGGCATCTAGCAACCTAGCTAGAATCCTAGTGCAACCTAGCTAGAATCCTAGCTAGATTCTGTCTCAAAATAAAAAAAAATTTAAAAAGGGCTGTGGGTGTAGCTCAGTGGAAAGGCCCAGAGTTTGACCCCTACTACCACACACAAAGAGGCACAATAATAATAAACCAACAAAAACAGTCTACTCTAATAAAATTACCAGTTTCACCACTTTCACGCTTCGGGGCTATTTTTAAGTAAATGCAGGTTACCTGAACATCAGTGCCGAGGTACTGTGGCAGTCAGTGTTGTAACTGAGAAGGCCACTGACTGACCAGGTAGTGTGCACAGTCCAGATACACTGGACAAAGTACGGCTCACGTCTGAGCAGGGCAGAGTGGGTCAGCACAAGGTTTCACCTCACTACTAGGAAGGGGCACAGTTAAAACTTTATGAAATGTTTATGTTTGATTTTTCCACTTAATATTTTCACATTTTTATTGGCAATAGAAACTGAAACTGTGAGGCTGGAGTGAGGGATTACTGTGCTCAGGTATATATTTAGTCACCTTCAAAGCTATCTAATTGCGTTTTGATTTAGGTGTTTTCCTATTGAATAAATTCACACTTGTAGGTGGTAGAAGGGAGCTCTTGACCATGCAGTTGCCCGAGGTGGGTATAGATCAGTGTTCCCTGATACATGGGTGTCCAGGCACATTTTCCCAAGCTGTCAGGGCCCCCAACATCCAGTGTCACCCTCCAGTTCTGGCTCTGTAGAGCTGGGTCCAGAATGGCCCTACCGTCTGGCTTCTGCCCTGGCCTCCTATCCAGAGCAAATGGGGGCAGTGGGTGGAGCGGCCCTGGGTGCTGTCTGGGTGATGTCTCACTGCTCTCTCACCTCCAACACCTGCCTGTGCATCTCAGATTGCTCTGGGTGAGCTGGGACCAGGATGAAGCCTTCTCCAAGTCGCCGTCCACACAAGGATTTGCTGCATGGACCATCCTGACCTCAGAGGCTGTTCCTAACTATTGCCACAGCCCCTCTCCCCCAGCGCTGCTCATCAGCTGGCCCTGCTTTGCCTCCTGCCTCTGCCCCAGGTGTACGTGTAGCCCTGTCCATGTGACTGTGGCTGATTCAGCAGCTTTACCTCTCACATCTCTGCTGTAAAAGTTTTCCTGTCTTTCTCGCCCACCAGAAACAGTCCCCAGCATCTCTGTGCCCCTTTTCCTTACTGCCCACAGTGAGTTATTGCCACACAACTACCAGCTCTGTCCTCTCCCCAGCCCGATCTTAATGCCAGAAAGTCCCATAAACACTTCGCAGTTACCAGTCTATTATATACTCTATTCCACGGTTACCTATAAAATTTTACATACAGATTTAACAAAGCCTACAAACAATATCTGAACCCTCTCCCTGAAAGACAAGAACCTGAGCACATCAACTCTTACCACCCCTCTCCTGATTTACATGCATGTGCTTTCACTTAAACTTTAGCCTGTTTCTTTTCATTAAACCTCCACAAGTTAGACACCAGCATTGTCATTTTACGTGAATATGCATTATTTATTGTGTTTAACATTTTCTTTGATTACTCATCTTCCAGATTTTCATTCTAGATTCATCTTCTCCTAGAGCAATTCTTCAGAAAATTTATTTTCTTATTTATTTATTTACTTTTGTCTGTTTGAGACAGGGTCTGGCTATTCAGTTCAGGCTGGCCTTGAGCTCACTTTGTCACCCAGGCTGATCTCGAACTTGCAACGATCCTCCTGCCTCAGCCTCCCAAGTGCTGAGATTACCGGTGTGTGCCACCACACCCAGTGAGAAGATTTCTTAAGTACAGGTGGTACTGATCATAAACTGCCTTAGGTTCTACTTATATGAAAATACAAAAGTTGATCAAAATATAAATGAAAAAATTATTACAGTGAAAAACACACTGCCACTCATCCCCCCTCAAAATATTCCCCCCTTGGTTTGAACACACTTTTCCACTGTTTCTGCCACTTTCTGATGAAGTCATGGAAGCCCCCTTTTGTGCGTGTCTTTATAAGGCATGATAAAAACTATGGTGCGTGCTCCCGCCAAGTGCCAAGTGGAGAGGCAGCCTTGTGAAAATATCGTGGTGCGGCTTCATCTCCTTTTCACTGGGTCTGACACCATGACACCTGGGCTTTTCCTCAAAGTCAGAATGTTACGAATTATTTCATGACATCACAGTGACCACAGTGGTACAGCTAAAGGCACTTACCAGAGGGGGTTTCAGAGTTGCTTCAAAAAGTGACAACTGTGATGGGGTACTTGAAGGGGGAGGGAGTATTTTGAGGGAGATTAGTGGCAATGTGTCTTTTAGTGTAATAAATTAAAAGCAAACCTAAACATTCACTCTATTATTTGGTCATACCCAATATAATTTCTTTTTTTTTTTTTTCCGGTACCAGGGATCGAACTCAGGACCTTGCGCTTGCCAGGCAAGTGCTTATGCCACTGAGCTATACCCCCAGCCCCCCCAATATAATTTCTTTTGGCTTTGTACTTGAAGGATAGTATTTCTGGGTTTGCAATTGTAACTTCATAGTTATCTCTTTTCTTAGCATGTTAAAAATATTATTCAATTGTCTTTTATCTTCCATAGTTGCTCTTGAGAAGTCTGTTACTACTTTTATACCTAACCCATGTGACAATCTTCCTTTTCTTTATGGTTGCTTTTAACCTCCCCTCTCTGTCACTAAGGTTTCCCCAGTTCAGATCACTGTATCCAGAGGTGTATTTCCATTCATCTTTCTTGCTATAGGATGTGTTTTATGTGTCTGGGGATTCGTGGCTTTCATACATTCTCATTTCTGTTATCCATGTTCTGTCCTCACACTGTTTTACTTTTATTCTTTATATTCTATAACCTCTCCTTATTTTCTCTATAACCATGATTCTCTGTTCTTTGTTTTTGGCATAGATTGGTTATAGATTTCTTTAGATCTATATCTAGCTGATTAATTTTTTCTGCAATTGTAGTTAATGTGTTGCTTGACGAAAGCATTGTTTTTATACCAACGATTTCATTTTTTAAATAATTAATTAATCCATTCATTTTGACACAGGTTTTCTTACGTAGTTCATGTTGGCCTTGAACTCACACTGTCACTCAGGCTGGCCTCAAACTTGTAGTGATTCTCCTGCCTCAGTTTCCCAAGTGCTGAGGTTATAGGGTTGTGCCTCATGCCCAGGCATAGTTTCTCACTTTTATAAAACCCATTTTAAAATCTGCTCTGTAATTTTTGATATACCCTTTAGAACTACTCATTGGTTATATTTTTATATTCTTTGTATTGGGAATTCTAGTATCAGAAAGTCCAGTGAATTTTTAATTTAATTTAATTTTATGTTTTTGGTACTGAGAATTGAACTCAGGACCTCACACTTGCCAGGCAAGTGCTCTGCCACTGAGCTCCATCCTGGGTCCTGTCCCGTGAATTTAAATTTATTGTTTATGCTGACTCATTGATAGTGGTTTGGTTCCTTATGCACTGGAGATCTTTGCTGAAAACTTGTATCAGGTTGTATGAAGAACTGCGGTCCTAAATAGAACTTGCTTTCTTTTAGAAGAAAATGTTTATTTTTCTCGGGAGACATGTTGCTTCCAGGTTACCCAGATTACCTTGCAGTTCCCAGGATTAATTCAGCTCTCAGCCTTGGCAACAGTCTGCACGAATTAAGCCAACCTGCATTCCTGGCCTCAGGCGGCCTCCTCTTTTCCCCAGGACCACCTTTATTCATTTAATGCCTTAATTGGATCAAACATCCCTTCAACTTCTCCAGCAACCCCTGTCACTCTCTCTCACCTTTGGAGATTTCCCTTGATCTTTTGTCAGCTCAGTACCTCATTAAAATTTGTTTTCATGCAGAATCTGGTTTTGTTGTGGGAAGGCGGTCCCCACCCAGGTCCATTTAGCCTCCCTGGAGCACCACTGACTCCCTACAGGTTGAAGCCAGACCCAGATCCCTTCCTGGTGCTTACACAGCAGAGGAGCTTTCACTGTTCTGTCTAACATCCCCAGCAGAGATTTATACTGTAATGGAAGCTATTCCTAAGCCATAACTTGTAGTAGTTCCACGGACACACTGTTTGGCATCATTAGGGCCAAATATACCACATGTATTGTATGTTTAATTCTCACAACAATCCCAGAAGGTAAGTAATAGTATTCTCATCTTATTGATGAGGAAGTTAAGCACAGAGCAAAGAACTCAGTTCTCCTGTAGGATGGGGCTGGTTGGGGTGGAGGTGGCAGTTCTGAAGAATCAAAAATAAAAGTAGTAAAGCATCATAGTTAAAAAAATGTACTGTGAAAGAGACTTAGGAACATACAGACATATCACATAATATAAAAAAGCTTTTATATAAAAGCTCACTGATGGCTCAGACAGACTTGGATGCTTCCCTATTTTATATATACTGTATATTCTGTAATATATTACATATTGAATTACATATACAATACATATTTTATACAAAATATAACACATAATATGCTATATATAATAAAGCTGGCCCTTACCCAAATAGATTTGGAATATGTATATATATATATTTTTTTTTTGGTCTATTTTGGAGGAGAGTTACTGTTATTAAGGTATAATTTATGTATAATGCAATTCACAAATTTTAAGCTTTCAATTTAATTAATTTTGGCAAATTGTCAGCCCTGATTGTAATCATGACATAGACCATTTTCATCAAATTAGTTATTTTGAAGTTAGAATTGGTGCTGTCCTCTCTGTAGTGATTTGGGAACTGTTTAGACAGATGGATATAAAATCAATGACAAGCCAGGTGCAGTACTACACACCTGCAATCCCAAAACACTGGGAGGCTGAGGCAGAGGATCAAAGCTAGATGGGGCAATTTAATGATTTAGCAAGTCTGTATCTCAAAATTAAAGCTAAAAAGGGTTGGGGGTGTAGCTAGTGCAAAGGCCCTGGATTCAGTCCCTAGTACTGCCAAAAAAAAAATCAATACATGTTTTCAGTTCATCTTGCAGAACATAGGAGAATTCTGAAAGGCCTATGTGGAAGGGGGAAGGATTTCACTGGACAGATTTCAGAGCTGGGTCTTCTTCATTTGACTCTTGGATTTCAGAGATTAGGAAAGAACAGCCCACATTTTCACTAACTGTCATTTCCCCTATGGAGGGAAAGTCGACTTTCCTTTCTTTCTTGTTCAACATTTAATATTCACACAGTTGCCTCTTCTCGGACGAATCCTTCAGAAATGATATTGAAATTAATATTGAAGAGCCCATAGCTTTTGACCAAGTGAGACAGCATATAATTTTTAGTTTGCATATTGCAAACAACAGGATCCTGCAATGCCAGGTAGCCAAATTTAGAGGTTTATATTTGAATGAAATTTGCCAGTCTGTGACTTCCTGTAGCCAGCATAGCAGCTTCACAGCTGCCCCAAAAGTCCCTGCATGAAAATGAGTTAATCTGAACTAATAGGTCACCAAGGTAGTAAAGTGATAAGATTAGGAGTGTCCCTTGAATACATTTATTGTCATTTTTATGACTGTATTGTATTTTTAGGTGCCAACCTAGCCAAAGGGATATACTGAAGTGTGCTAAGGGAGGGATAGCTCACAGGCGTGAAACTCTTTGTGCCGCTAAATAATTCTATCTCTAAATTTGAGGGCTGGGGATATAGCTCAGTGGCACAAGTGCCTCCCTCGCAAGTGTACTGTCCTCAGTTCGACTCCCAGTACAAAAAACGAAAAAACAACAACACTCTAAATTTGAGCTATATAGTTTAAAGTACCTCTTTAAACTTAAAAACATTGCTTCTAAAGCTTCAATAGTAAGAATAGCAAATTTGTCAGTGGGTGGTATCTCTTTTCAAGGAACACAAGTACCTTATACATTTAATTTTGCATTATCATCAGCTCTGCCACTGGGAGGCATGCAGGGCCAATGCTATGATATAGAAAATTCTAACCCCATACCTTAGTATATGAATTTAGACCCCCCCCCATTGGTGTTATGATTCCCCGCTAGCTTTGGAATGGACGTAAAGACCTGACAGACGGGAACACAGTCAGCCTTTAAGGGGTGTCCCTTTATTACCCTACAAGAAAAACGAGCAGAGAGAAACACATGCCTTAGTAATGTGATAAGTATGTAGAGAGCCAGGGAAATTCTCACTGGTGTCAAATTTTATATGGTGACTAAACTTTTACAACATGTTCTAAGAAGTTTTACTACCTTTGCAAAGTTTGAAACAAGTTTTGACTTATAGACTGCTTATCTGAGTTACATACTTAACCATAAATAAGAAAAATACTTAATAATGAATAGGAACTACACTTACAAGCATCTACTATGTGCCAAGTGTTTTGTATAATGTTATTCTAGTAGAAAGCAGATATCATTGCCTCAGTTTTACAAAGGAAGAAAGCGAGCATCAGAGAAGTTAAGTGATGTAGCCAAGATTATGCATCTTTGTAAATTAGAGAAATAGCACTGAAACTTAAAATCCCCAAATTTACTTTCCTTTTATCCGGTAAAGTTCTAAGTTCTGGGAACTAGTCCCTCAAACCACAGAGGTTTATTGTCATCCCTGATGTGAAGGCATGGTGTTAAGTTTTGCAGGTGTTCAAAATATGCAATCAATTGCTTAGATTAGGAGCTAGACGAGCCATCTGTCATAGATTAATTATGGCCACAATGTCTTTCCATCTCCATCAGGAAGTGGTGTCTACCTCTCTATTCCTGAATTTAGGATAACCTTATGGCTTGCACTGAGCCACAGAATGTGGCTGAAGTGATATATAAATTTCAGAGTCTAGGCCTCAAAAGAGTGGCAGATTTTCACCTTCGCCTGCTGGGAATGCTGCCTTTGACCTCCCCATAAGGAAGGTGGTCTAACCTCCTAGAGGGGGAGACTTCCAGGAAGTCTATCAAGGCGAGTCTGTAGAAACAACTACCAACTGGCGAGGGAGGTCATTCTGGACCTCCCATTCTTAGCTGAGCCTCCAGCTAAATGCACCTGTATGAAGTAGCTGTGGTGAATCATTATGCTTTGAGGCAACATGTGAAAGCTTAACAAATAGTCATTTTACAGTACTAAGTTCCAAGTGATTTCTCATGCAGCAAGTCTGCGACACAGACATTCCCAGGAAAAGGTAGCTTATCATACAGAACAATATGCATCTTGTGTCTACTTAGGCGGCTCATCCCTAAAACTGGGAGTCAGAAAAAGCAGGAAACTGGAGTGCTGAGGATTGGAACTGGGTGCTGAAGGCCAAGAGTATGCAGGCAGGAGAAAGGGAGTTCCCAGCGTGAGTTTTGTGAACCAAACACGGGAAGGAGAACAGCTTTTCTTCAAAGAATAATAAGCATGTTGGTTCTCTGGGAGCAGATGTTTCGCTTAGCTGACTAAAGAAAAATATATTGCATGCCCACCCTGCTCCCAGATTTGAGTAATTTTCAGTAATCCAGAGAAGAAGGATACATGGATTTTATTTTAGACAGCTTAGTTTCATAGAGAAAATATTTACTCAAATATAATATAGGCAATTAGTGCAATAATTACAATAAGAATTAAGGTTCAGAGCATTAGTATTTCCCTGTAGCTACTTCTTGGCAGACTCTGTGTTAGGCACTTTATGTATATTTCTCTTATAATTTTTAGTGACAATATTGGTGTGCTTTATGTAGTCTGCAGTGTGTTAAGTGATTTACATGCATCATCTAATTAAATCATCACCATTTATCAACAAAATAGTTTGTTATAAGTTATTCTTTCTAGCTTATAGATTGGCAAACTGATAGATACTCTAAAAGACATGTCCAAGATCATAAAGCTAGTAACTGACCTAGCCTCGATTCTAACCTAGATGTCCTCTAAGCAGGATGAGGTGCAGGTGGAATGTGATTGAGCACATCATACTGGAGACGACAGCTTAGTCCAGTGTTGAAGGCTGAAAGGAAATCAGTGAGCAGATAGGATACTGGTGTCGTCATTACAGAGAAAACCACAGGCTTCGATGTGAGAAGGTAGAGACCTGCAGAGAAGCTAGAGAATGACGCAGAAGCAGGGCTGCAAAGGGGTTTTTGAGCCATGCTAAGGAATTTGGACTTTGGGGCGGTGGGCTTTGCAAGCTCAAGAAGTCTGTTGGCAGTGTAGACACCTCAAGAACGGTGTTCTAGGAAACCACATCTGACATTGAAAAGCTAGGCTTGAAACGGATGGGGAGGTGAATGTGGACTGTTGGATCTGAACAGAGACCCATCATGAGGGTGTGATGGGGTTCAGGAAGCAGCGGTGTAGGTGGCATTCCTACCTACCTACATTTAGCATCTTTTTAAAATGACGTGTTAATCAGCAAGGGCTGGTGCCTACCCGCCGGCGCTGAGGGCTCTGGCCAGCCGTCCTGAGCGCCGCTCTCAGGGCCCTCTCCCTCCTCTGCCCCCCCCCCCCACTGTCGGCTGCCTTTCTGGTGCCTGTGTGCACAGAAGGCCTTCTCTTCTACTGCCTTATTTATGTGCGCATAGGGCAGTAAAACACAAACCCTACATTTTTCAGTGATTTAATGGTACATTATACAGGTCCAAGCATAAGGCCAATACAAATTTTTAATTGAGGAAGGAGTATTGAAACAAATATCCTCAAAACCACTTACCTTGTGTGTACAAAGTCTAGCTCATGGGGGACTCACCTCACAAGGAAAGAGCTCGCCTGGCTTCGTGGAGCTTGTCGGCACTATAACCATTCTGTGCAACAGCAGGGACTGTGTTATTCACATAAAAGGATTAAGTGATTTGCTTAAGGCCTTCAAATGTATCAAAGTAAAATGAAGACTAAAACCCGTGTTCAAATTCCCTTTCAGGGAAGGGAATTTACCACGAAAGCATTAATTTATGAAGTTTTGTGGTGGCGCAAGTGATTATCTACCATACATCTTAATGTGCATGAACTTGATGGAACAATTTCATTTCCCTGTAATAAGCTGTTATAGCAAATATCTGCAGGAATGCGCGTGAGATGGAATGTAGTGGCCCTGGAGAGGGCCACGAGGGGGCTGGAGCAAGGGAGACATCTACCTTTCACTTTAGATTCGTTGGTTCCATTTGGAATTTTTACAGTGTTTTTCTTTTGTAATTAAAGCAACTAGTTAATAAAAATTAGTGAATGGACATTAGCACTGATATCTTTATTGTAAATCTTAACTGAAAAATGTGAAGCCGGCACAATGGTACACACAGCACTCAGGAAGTGGTATAGTGGTATAATCGCAGCACTCAGGAAGCTGAGGCAGGAGGACTGCCACAAGTTTGAGGCCCGCCTGGGTTATAAAATGAGTTCTAGGCCAACCTGAACTACATAGTGAGATCCTGTCTCAAAAATACAGACAAACAAAAAACAAGAAAAACCCCAACTCTACCAAAAAAAGAAAACCAACCAAACAACAACAAAATAAAACAAAAACAAAAAGCCCAAACTATAACAAAAAATCAAGCAAACAAACAAAAACACATGAAAAAACAAGAAAACCTATGATTCCAGGTATCTTAAATTTGTGGGGTATGAACCTTTGGAAAGCTCACCTAGTTATAGAATTCCACTTTCTGACAGTTTCTTAAAATTTTGCTGTTAAAACTCTGCTGCTTGGCACAAAATCATGTCTAGGCTGTCTGTGAGAAAGATTGCTGTTGTCTGAGCTACAAAATGAAACATATATATTATACCTATTTTTTAACCCATGGGTCTTAGTGTGCCTTGAATGCTATTTGGATTCATGTAGCTAAGTTAGAACAGAAGCCGCTGAGCAGCACTTTGGTCAGAACAGAACCTGCAGAGTTCCGCCAGATGTGCTTGCCGTAGATGTTTGGCTGCAACACTTGATTATTTTCGCAAGCTACTGGGCAAGATTCACCACCCCGAGTTACTTTAAATTTCATGGCATTAAAAAAAAATTACTGAACCACTAGAACAGCTGAAAAAATAAGCTGATTGCAGAAGGTTGGCCTTTCTTATTATTTTAAAAATGTCTGTGATTGTGAAGGAGCAGGTGGTTGGGTGGGGAACACAGAAAGCCCTGGAAATGCGGTTCAGTTTTCTAAACAGGGCAGGACAGTGGGCTAATTAAAGGCAGACAATAGGCCGTTTAGAAAGCAAGCCTCATAAAATAAAGCATTCATTCATGCGAACACCAAGGATGTAGTGTGTAGCTCTGTACCAAAACGCTGGCATTTGAGTTCATAAGGCATTGCCTGCTTAGAAAATGTTTCTTTCTCTTTAACATTTTTTTTTTCTGGTCTCATAGTTGGCGGTATTAACAAGCAATATGTCCCAGGCTAGACACTGATTCTCTTCACCAATAACCTTGCAAAAAAAATATAAACAATAAACAAAGGGATTTTTCTGCTAGCAATTTAAAAAAAAAATAGCAAAGGAAAATGAGAAGTATTTATTAAAGAAAAATTGCAGTTTTCCTAAGCGTAATCCAATACGAAGAACAGCTACTTCCAACATTATAAGAAAAAATAAAAATTGTGTTCAAAAAATAAACATCTAAAGAAATATATGACAAATAATAACAAAGCAGGGAAACACATACTAGACCATTCAGTGTCCATTTTCTGTGCCCAGACAAGCACAAAAACCCTTCTAAAGCCAGAACACCTTGTAGAATAGGTTCAGTTTATGTGAGTAGAAGAGATGAAAAATAATTTTCATGGTAAATTATAGAAAATCGGAAAACAGCCTGAGAATTTGCTGTAGTCGCTGCAGGACTGACTTTTTCTTGCAGTCATAAGTCTGCAGAGTCTGGGGTGCTTCACCGCAAAATTTACCCTCCTTTTTGTTTTTTATCACAGATTCAATATCCCATGTCTGTGCAGCTGTGTTCTTAATCAGACGGAATAAACATGGCTGTGATTTCTTCCTTGAATTTATGTTTGGCCCACTGCTTGCTTCTAAGACATAAGTTGTGAGTTTGTATATTCTGCTGTCGCTTTTTTTAGTCTTTTTGCTGTTGGCTCACACCACCATTAGAATACCAAAGAGAAATAGTGCAATGTGTAAACCAGAGGTGGCGAACCTATGGCATGTATGCCACAGCGGGCTGTTCGTATCATTGAAAGCTCTAACATGTCTGCCATCACTGGGCTATAAACTTATCAGATTCGGGGGTGTATACCTTGGTTAAGGTTAGATTTCTGTATTAGGAAAGGTTCTATCCATTTTTAGCATGGAATACTGAGGGAGTGAGACCACTGATGGTCTCCCTTCCCCCTCTGTTCCCCGTGTTTCCATAGGAAGGTAAGGGCATAGGAAGTTACCTTCTCCCTTTCCTAGTGGCTATGTTTATTAAAAATGTGAGTCATGTACTTTGGTGCATTTATGAGAAAATTCTGAACACCATGAGAGTTAGGAAAGCCTTGGAGGGATGAGTCATTAGAGACAGTAGGTGAACTGAACTGGGAAACTGGGTTGACTGGGTTCGGGAATCTTTGCACCTCAAAATGAAGCTGACATGACCCTTGTCTTCTCAAATGGGCAAAGCGACACTCTACTTCCAGTTCCAGGAGTGAACCACCAGATATCAACTTCTCAGATTGAAGTGGAGGTCATACTTACCTAATGTGGGCATAAGCATTAGGCAAGAAGAGAAATCAAAGAGATATGGCTCATGTGAGGCAGGTCCTAGAGATGTTCAGAGAACTGGAAGAAGGCAACTTTTTGCAAGGTTGGTGTCATGTGGTGGCTTTGGACCAGGAAGTGTTACACAGAGAAGGCCAGGGTCATGGAGGGACCTGTGAGAGTAGGGATCTTGAAGGGGTGGGAGTGATGGAGACAGACTATATTCTGGCAACAGTTTCTGAGACATAACTTGAGAAAATTTTAGAAGGAAATGAGAAACTCTGTGGATCTGGTTTTTTCAAAGATATCTGGGAATCAGAGGAAAGGAAGGTGCTGTGGTTCTGGTCTGGTCTGGTCTGGGCTAACTCTTTGAATACTTAGGACCACAGAGTAGGAGCAGCTGAAATTATCTTCATGAAATGCACCAATTTAGAAATTCATCTCTAGCCACCTTGGTTCACAGAATGGAGACTGGCACTTCCAGATCAGTTCAAAATGAAGACTGCTGCTCCCCTCTGTGTTGCAGCATTATTTACGATTGCCAAGATAGAGAATCAAGTGAGCTGTTCATTAATGGATGAGTGGATAAAGAAGAGGTAGTAAAATACTCAGAAGGAGTACTACTTGGCCACAAAAAAGAAGGAATTAGAGGATGCTATGTTAAGTAACAATAAATCAGGCACAGAAAAACAAACATGACACGTTCAAGCTCATGTCTGAAAACTAAAAGAATTAAGACTAGCATAGGGAGCACTGGAGGTTGGAAAGGCTTCCTGGGAGGGAGAGGAAGGACAGAGAGAGAATGGTTAACAGGTACAGGGTGCAACTGGACAGAGGGAACAACTTCTGAAGTTCTGTGGTACAGTAGAATAACCATGATGAACATCATTCAACTACGTAGTCCAGAAAAGCTGGTCAAAATGAGTTCTGAGTGTTCTGAACACAGGCAGCGGCAGACATTTGAGGAGAGGTATATACCCTTACCCTGACCGGATCGTTACGTGTCACACACACATCATGTATTTGTCTTGAAATCTCATATGGAACCCAGAAATACGTATCATTATTGTGTGTCAATTAAAAATGAAAACGTTTTAAAACCCTGAAACAAAAATGTTAAGGTTGTGAGTTCTGGCTTCCACTTTATTACGGTTTCATTCAGTCATAGCAAACACATTTTTCAGATCCTGCGTGCTCATGGCTCGATGTGTTTATATTGCACCAGAATTAGTGGTAACGAGGACAGGAATATCTGACCCCGAAGGCTATGTCAGAGCTCCCTACAACCTAGTGTGTGTCTACCCCTGTGCACTACTCCTTTGATATGGTATTTACCCAGTGCCACCCTGTGTCAGGTGCTATTAAAAAAACCATAAAAACTGCCATTTGCTAGACTCTTACAACATGCCATGTGTTATACCAGGTGCCTGGCAGAGATTATCTGATTTTATTCTCTTGACGTCTCCTGTGGTGGGCATCACTGTCCCCAATTATATAGGAGGAAACCGAGCCCAACATAACTAGATTACTTTCATATGCCAGGTCTGTCTGCCCTGAAATGCAGACTCCTAACCATTCTACCACACCACCACTCTTCTTGGTTAACAGGACCAAGGAGGAACAAGTAGAAACAAGACATTAGCTAACTGGGGGGGGGGGATTTAAGCAAACAAGCAATTATGGTGAAATGTAATAAGTATCTTAGCTAGAAAAACACGCTCGGGGCTTGTGGAGCGGAGGGACGTGTCTGGGAGTCCTTGCCAAGCCAGCCCCAGGTGCACTGGGAAGGGCGATGTCTCTGCAGTCCTCTCAGGCTTCTCTTTCACCTCTTCACTCTGCAGACAAAGTTGGTTTGCCCGCCACGTGCGGCAGACAGAAGTGTCTTCCTGCCCCCTCAACCTTTGCCTTCCTAGTGTTCTGCAAGGCACACTCTTTTTCATGGAGTCTTCTTTTATCCAATCTGGTCATGCTTTGCTCACCCTCCTCTGACCTCCATAGTTTGTGCTCATGACGGCTACCGTCAGCCCTTTGGTGCTTGGAGAGAAGCCATCTTGACATTTTAAAAACATTCCACATGCTATTTCTTCTCTCACAACTGAACTGTATATTTTCTTACATCATGTTGAATCCTAACCAGCATTATTCATTGCATGCAGTAAGTACTTGTATCTAATAGCAATTGCATTAACTTAGCACCTGCCATGTGCCTGGTCCTTGGAAAATATTAAATATAACCTTTATGATAAACCTTCAAAGCAGTATTATCATCCTTTCATAGCAAAAGTTAGGTGAATTTACCATCAACACACAGTTGGCAAATGGCAGGGCTGGGATTTTAATTAAGTTTGTCTGGATTCAGAGCCCAAACTCTTTACCATGATATGCTTCGTGTGTTTTAAGGGACAGATAGACTGCAACAGACCTACATGCTGAAGGCTCTCAGATGACAGAGTGATTGGAAACATCAGCTCAAAGACACTTCAAATTGAACACAAGCTAGAGATTCACACAATTCACAATGGAACACAATTCTCAGAGATGCAGACCTGTTTAAAATCCTGAGCAGTGAGACGACGGCACATTTGAAGTACAGTATGAACAACAAAAGTCAAGAAGAAGAAGGAATTGGATAAACTTTTTAAAGCAGGAGTTTTAAAAATGCAAATCTGAATTGTAGCTCAAAAGGTAACAGTGGCAGCTACCCGTGATGAACAAGTCTAGAGACCTTCTGCACAGCACAAGGTTACTGCTCATAAAATCGTATAATGTCAGGGATGTAGAGACAAGTAAGTTGTTTAGCTGCTCTCATCACAGAACAGTAACTATGTGAAATGTAGTTGCATATATGTCTCTTAATTTGCTTCACTATAGTAACCACTTTACTATTTATATGTATCCTATAATATCAGGTTATAAACTTCAACTATACCGAGTAAAATCTATTTTTAAAAATGAATACTGAGGTGAGAAGAGGCTTAGTGATACAGCCTAGCTCTCTATTTTTGATAAGGACACCAAGCTCCAGAGAGAAGGAGGAAAATGCCCAAGTCCCCTGACAGCCACAGTGAGGAGTTTACAGAGACTAAGGAGGGAGAAATTTCTCTAGGCTGGAAGAGATGTGTCTAATATGTTTTCCAAAGTTTCAGGGAAGTCAGAGAGACCTGGAGATGACATAATAGGCAGTTTCCAACTGTGCATTTTTAAAAAATACTTCACAAGAAATCCAAATGCAAATCACAGATCTGGACATGGCAATGTTTATACTTAGTGGTAACCGAAGTTTACACATGGTTGGTAAAGCAAAGTCAGTAGCTGGATAAGTAACTAAAAAGAAAACCTTTAACCTTTGGAAAGCATTACTAGGAACCCAGCTAGCTAGTGCACATCTGTTCTACAGTTAAGAGTTTGTCCACCTCTCAGGGAAGATCAAACACTCTCAAGGACGCTATGCCATAAACACACTCTACAGAACCATTTACCTTCTGTTCCTTCAGATTTTTCCTTCAAATACGTACTATTGCCATAATTCTTTCAATTGCTTACAATGTTTTCACTCCAAAAATAATTAGGACAAATTATTAACTAAGAACTGCAGCTTATAATACAGACTTACCCTATACAAGGTGTGATCAAAGCATATGGTGGGTGCTTAACTTTAAAGAAATTATTACAGTAAAACAGTGTCATTAGTTCCCCTCAAAATATTTCCCTTTGCTTGACACTCACTTTTCCCGTCACTATTGCCATGTTCTGAAGCTGTTCTGAACGTCCTCTTTTGTGAGTGTCTTCAAATTGCACTGCTGTGTGGAATCAATTCCAAACATTGGCCTCTGGTGGTCATTTTATTTTATTTTTGCAGTACTGGGGATTGAACTCAGGACCCTGCGCTTGCTAGGCAGGTGCTTATTCCACTGAGCTATATCCCCAGCCCTTCTGGTGGTCATTTTGACCTTGGAGAAGAACCAAGAGTCACATGGTGCTGAACCCATTGAATAAGGCAGATGAAGACACACTGTATTGCTTTTACAAGCCTGCCCTTCCCCTGGCTGACGCTTGGCAGCAGCAGCCAATACATATATTCATACTTCATCAGGACAGGAAAGAGGACTCCCCAGGACAGCTTATAATGAATGGGAGAAGTGTGTTTGAAATGAGGAGAGGCATTTCAAGAGGGACTAATAGCACAGTGTTCTTCACTACAATAACTTTTTAAAAACTAAAATATTTACTATTTTTGACATGTTCATATCTGTTCTTTACACAGCAACTTACGTAGCTCTTTGAGGAGCTACTTAAAAGTAGCTACAAAGAGTTGAGGAAAATGCAGAAAGAGAACTAATAAGAAATTAGGACTTGAGCGCAAACAATTGAGTTTGGTATGAAAGAATCACGTCTTTGGTATGAAATAGTTCAATTTGGCTTTGTGTGTAATCTGTTTAATTCAAGACTAATAAGGCACAAGTTTCCTGCCTGGATGTTTCTCCCCCACTTTTTCCACAGTTTAGGCTCTCCGCGCATCTTACTTACTTTTCCTTATGTTTAACTTAAGGAAGTTTTATTTCCGTTTTGTTATCACTGACTGTAGCATTTTGATGCATGAGTGGGGCAGGAGAGCTATGTCCTTAAATAAAAAGTAGACTCATTGTCAGACCCTGAATCCAGTCCCAGCCTTAGTCTTCCATGTACTACACAGCAGTCTCCCATCTCTCACACAATTTGAATTCCAAGCTGATTTCCATTTCCCACTCAGCAGGTTTAAAAAAAATTCTCCCCCTTGTGCCAGATGTTGTATACTCAATGATTTAAATGAATCTTTATGATAGATTAAGAAAAACTTGATTAGAAAGCTAAACAGCTTGCAAATTGTTCACTGAATTTCAAAACAACACTGAAAAATTGTGACTATTAGGCTTATTGCTTCTTTCCCCCATAGATAACAGCTTATTTAATTTTGTGATATTATTTTAAAAATTCATTGATTAGCTTTTAGGGAATCCACTGAAATCATGCAATTGAAAAAGTACAGCAATCGGAAATTTAATTTTTCTTGGGTGCTAGATATCGGCGAATGGCTCATGTTTATTCTGGCAGAAGATCTACTTGTATTGTTAAGAGTAACAGAAAAATTTGAAAAGGGTAGGAACCATAATTTTAAAACTAATTATATACAGAATAGTAGTAAAGCCATAGAATTATGGACAAAATGCACAGAAGTGGTTTTAATTTTCAGTGTTTGGTGCAAATGTCTTTTTATCCAAGGTTTTTATTTCTATGGGTAATTTTTTTGTTTCCACTGCAACATTTCATGTGACCCAAAACAGATGTTCTTTAGGGCTACTGGGTAGGGCTCCATGGTTTGCACCAAGTTGTCACCATCTTGTCACAGAGAAGAGCACCTATTTGGGTATTGCAGTTACTTCCAGAAGCACCGTTTTTCTAGAGGGGTTTCATTTTTAAAATATGCATGCATTAGTGGTCTAGGGCTTTGGTAACAAATGATTACAAGCAGGGTGTTTTAAAGCCATCAAAATGTACTTCAGAATTCTGGAGTCAAGAAATCCAATACCAAGGTGTTGGCAGGGTTGTGCTCACTGCTATGGGCCTCTGGGGATCGGGGTGTCTGTTACTTGTCTCTTTCAGATTTTAGGGGCTTCTGGGATTCCTCCACTGACAGCCTCATCAGTGCAACCTCTGCTGCTGTGGCCCTTTACCTGCTCCTGCTTTTCACCTTTTCCTTGATGGGTTTCTCTTTCACAATTCCCCTTGCCAGGGTACACGTAATTACATGAGTGCCCACCCTGGTATCTAGGGCATGGGCCTTCGCTGAAGATTCTTAAATTAACACATATATCATCAACATTTACAGCTCTCGGGGATCTGAAATAGGATATCTGGGGATATGGTACGATAGAACGTGTAGTCCTGCTGCCAGCTGAAAAGCTCGGTTGTGTCTCCTGGATGATTTCCCTCTCTGAGACACTGGGTTCATTTTTCCCACTGCACCCGTGTGAGAACAAGGAGAGAGTCTCAGTATTACTCATGCAACTAGAACCCCAGGAATGTCCACTGGCAGCGTGATGCTCCACAGTTCCTGCTCACTGGGTTACCTTGATAACAGGCACAGAAATAGGACTTAAGACTGGATGACAAATGAATATGAAACCTTTCTTGAGATTTGCAGATATCCTAGAATAGTGAGTGACAGGATAAAATATGAGCAAACAGTAAAATCAATTCAGAAATGCCTTAAGTCCAAATAACCCCACATGGGGGCACTATGCATTTAAAATGTGCACATTTAAAACATCACTGAAGTGAGCGTAGGAGGTAGACACTGGCACTGAGATGCTGGGTGACAGGATGGAGATGCGGAATGACGGGTGAGTTTGTAGCACCTATGCCCTTGATGCCTGAGGGTCACTGCAGTGGGTACAACTGGCTTGTAGCTTTCCAGCCCTGCTTCTTTCTACGTGCTACTTGTGTATTTTGTCTCCCTCTTTTATCATCTTGATTACATGTATGAGCGATTACTCTAGTCCACACTGATAAATCAGGAGATACGGAATACAGAATTAGGAGTCAAAAGATCCGGTGCCTGTTAACTTGGCAGCTTGGGAACAATGGCCTCCCTCTTGTTCTCAACCTTTCTATCTGTAAAGTACGAAGTTGTATGAATCTCAATCTCACAGGTTAGTGCGTCTGTGAAATGAGATAATAAACAAGGAAATGTACCTTAAGTGGTCCTTACATAAATATTATAGTTTTCCATTGAACATGGCTATACTGTCCAGTCTTTTTAGCTGTCAGCGTAGTGCATGGTTATATTGTCCTGTATTTTTTTTTTTAATGTGTAAAGATCTTTCCTTTCCACCTGATTATTTGCTGTTTAACAGCACAGACTATGCTTGTGCTCTGAGTCTTTTGCATCCACTTTCTCAATCACTAGGCTGGTAGAAGTAGCTCAACATGTCCTTATCTGGGTAGAGATAAGAATCTTGGCTGTGATGTGTGAGGCTTGAATGTGTGAGTTTAATGGCAAAGTTTGTAAACAGTGATGTACAAAGGAATCACCCCAGAAGCCTGTAAAAACATGATAAAAAGCACCACTCCCTCATCCTAACCTACTTTCCCAAGAATCTGTATTTCAAAATTGATATGACTTTTCGTTAGTTATGCTCATATTTGTTTTCTCATTCAAAAGCTAAAAAGTTTAAAACTAAAGAGAGAAAACACAAAATCTGTGATTTGATATCACACGTTAATTCATAGTAGGCAAACTTTGAAAGAAAAAACCATCTATCTGTCTTTTGGATGTATGGTATGCCCTCTTGTATCTTTGGCTAACATGTTTTTTCAAGGAAATTTTATCATTTGCCTTGGTACTGATAATGCCAAGGTGCACACCTGATGCACGTTGGGCAGACACTTCTTGATCACAAGTGTTATCCTGTGGATTTCTTGTCCCTGTTGACATCTTGCCTGAACCTTCTATCGAGTTTTACAACTCAGTTGTTCCCTTTTCTGCTGTTGCAGTTGTGGCCAAGCAATTCATATTACTTCCTCTTAAACTTATGGTTCATTTTGAGCAGTCCCCTCCCTCCCTCCACCCACCTCTCTTCTGGCCTCTGTCATCTCAACAAACCCTGGACTTGGGTTGAAGAATAATTAGGTCAAGATGAAATCACCTATAAAGTAGAGGACACTATTGGTAAGTTGGGCCTATATCTCTGGTTCTTTCCTATTGGGAGCAATCAATAGTAGAAACTGACCTGCTTTACTCTGGTCTGACCTCAGATCACGTAGGACAAACCATCATTGAACAAAGGAGCTTTTAATGGTGGTCACACCATGAGGATGCACTGATCCAATGCTGAGGCTGTAAACCCTGTTGCCAACATGGACTCTAAGGTAGGACTGCGCTGGGATACCTAGACCTGATCTGTCTATCAAATATAATTGGGCCAATCAATGACTTATGCACTTGTACTTTTACTGAAGGGTCTAGGTTGTTCCCATTTGGAGATTATATTCTCTGATTATATTCTCAAGTGAAATTCTTGGCTCAGGTCCAGTTCTTTTGTTGAAGGGATAATTAAGTGGATTAATAAATTGAAACTCTGTAAGGGTCTTCTCATCTTACATTATCCCTGGCTCTTCACACAGAGGTTGATTTCTCTGATTGGAGGCAAGAAACAATTAAATTTTCCTTTGTCCCTTCATCCAAGTCCCTATTTAAGGGACAAGTGTTTCTGCTGCCTTCCCTGGGTCAGGACACCATGGCCCTTAAACATCTACACCGGGCAGTTGTTAAACGTCTGTAACTGGGTGGCTGCTGCCTCAGGTCCTTATAGTAGTAGAGCTGATGTTTCTGGTAAAAAGGTGAGACTTAGGTTTGCAGAGTTGCTTCTTTTACGCTTTCCTTTTTGCACTTCTATATTGGATTAACAACTGCACTAATAAAAATTTCATTAGTTAGATTATTTTATTCAATTGGTAACTACCAGTAGATATCCAGTGTGATAAAGGCTAGTGCTTGGAGAATTTGTTTCTTGTTAGTCATATGAACATTGTTTCCCATATTAATAGATGGGGGTGGTCAATAATTAGGAGATTTTAGTAATTATTGGTATTAAGATAGCAGACTATTCGTGAATTCAAGCACATTCTTGATGGCTGCTTTTGGGCCAACTGCGAATTTGATTTGTTTACTCTGTTTAAGCTTCTTGTTTCTGTAGAGCAGCCCCTCCATAAATAAACAAATTTATCTTAAGATTTATCTTCTTTAGGAAAATTGAAAGTTGGACAAATATTCTTGCCTGGACCACAAGCTATCACCAGGCTCAATTGGGTTTTCACATTTACTTCTAGATCTTCCTATTATTTCTCCACATGGGTGGCTTTACTCAAATAGCTGTCCAGGAGTAGCTCATTTGGATTTTGGGTTTTTTAGGAAAAGATCCCTTTGCATAGTAATTTCTTGTTAACTTATCATGCTAAAGGTAACAGGATTAATTATTGCTTGTTTGTGCTCTTGCCATACTGTTTAGTGTCTTAAAAATTTTTTTATCTCCTATACTTTTTTTGGTCTAGATAAATATTTTGGTTTGTAAGGCTAAAGGCTCTAAAATGTTTGTATCATGAGCTAGTTTTGGTCCACAGCAATTAGTTATGGTGAAATCTTCCAGGTGTAAGCTGGATGCTTTATTTAAGCTACACTTTGTTTTATCTATGCAAGTACAGCTTCCAGAATGCTCACTTTGGCTCAACTTACCTAGTCTCCTATTAGCTGCTGAATAAATTATATATTTTAATTATATAATATTTGAGGAGGCTGATGGGCAGTGTGCGTATGCTCGTGTGTATGGCTTTATTCAATTAGGCTCTCTATTCTTAATTTACTTTGGGCTTTTAGATTTCATAAAAGGCTATTGTGAAGATTTTCTGGGTTAGAAAATATAGCCCATTTCTTTCCATGCTAGACTATACCTTGACCTAACTTTTATGTTAATACTTGTACTGAATTTTGTACTTTGTTAGGATTTGCTGAAAATGGTGGTGTATAGGTTATATAGCAAAGAGTGGTGAGGTTTATCATGGTTTACAGATTATATATCAGGTTCTTATAGGAAGATTTTGAATACTGAAAAGTCCTTTGAGTTTTAAGCTACTGCTAGTACTCTGGCCAAGAATTTTGTTATTAAATTGCTTATATTTAGAGCTAAACATAGTGGGGTGTCTAATCCCAGTTTGAGTCTTAGGTGTTATATGTTCAGATATGTTAAGGTTACTTTAGTAGATGATTTTTATTTTATCTGTAGTGTTTTATAACTTAGTTAAAATTTAGTTTTACTGCTTTTTATTTTCTAAGACATGTCTCACACTGGTAGTTATTAATTTGGGTTGGTGCATGACCATGGCGTCTAGCATGCACTTTACCATCTCTAATGTGCTGTAATTAGTTGGTCAAACTTCCATTCATTGCTTAATTTTTATCACTGCTGTTTCTCACTGGGATGTGGTTGAGTGGGGCATTATGAGCTACGTTGGAGTGTGCTTAATTCCAGCTCCTGTTGCTCAGTAGGCCCTAGAGGGCATTCTCACTGGAATATGGATAGTTACATGTGTCATTCTGCTAGTAATTAATAAAAAAATACAGGACCAAACTTTTATGTTCCTAGAGATAATAGGACTTATCTAGGGATTTTCAGTGCCTTGTTTTATAGATAAGGTGCCTCACCTTTAATAGGGATGTAAAATATAATGCATTAATTAAAGAATATAAATGTTTTATGGGAAAGTGTTAGTATTTGCCTATTTTACAAGTGTCAAGTACTGGGTTAGTTGAAAGTAGTATAAGGAGATTAAGGAGATAATTAATTAGATTAATTAATGTATTAGAATTAGTTTTGGTTGGTGTTTGCTAATAAAATGTGGTTGCTTATTTGTGTTAATTTAGGTTAAAATAATTTGAATTTACTACTGATATGTCAGTGAACACAAATCAAACTATGTAAAATATTTTGGTGTAGTTTCTGCTACCTTATTTTGATGAATCAATTATGATTAAATTATGTCTTGTAATGATTAGTTCTTAGTTATTGCACAGTATACTTATCTCTTGTTTTGGGGTTTGACAAGGATAACTGATGGGCACATTATATATTTTACCCAAGTTAGGTACAATATGTAATTGATTGTATCATAAAGGAACAGGTGTAGGGGAGTTTTGGAAAGATTATCTTTGGTATATACTTGCATATGACCATGGATGTGTGCATGTATTGTGTTTGTGTATGTGTGCTCATGTGTACTCACGTGTGGTTTGGTGTTACATCTACTAGGCATGAGCTGTTAGCACACTGGATGTTAGAAATCAGAGCCAAGAACATTAAGTTAAAGTTCAACTGCAATTTAATTTACTAAGCTCTTGAACTGATGGCTGTGCTGAGTCACAGCACCCCCCCAATTAAAAAATACCAAACGCATGGTACCACCATTACATGCAACCATGGGCTGATTAGTCGTTAATTCACTGAGATGTTTCATTTAAGGCAAACCAGTGGATGATCTTAACTTTTAAAATTTTTCTTGGTTGAGACAGGGTCTCGCTATATAGTGCAGGCTGGCCTTGAACTGGCTTACGTAGCCCAGGCCGGCCTCAGACTCATAGTGGTCCTTCTGCACCAGCCTCCCAAGGGCTGGGCTTACAGGTGTGTGCGACCACGCTTGGCAGGTGATCTTAATGATGTGGCCCTGAAGTAAGAATCTGCTGCCAGGTCCAGCTTCAGGACAGTAAACCCCTGTGTTATGGGGCTGCAGGGAGAAGAGGGACCCCTGTCTAGCGGGTGTAGGTTTCATGGAGGGCGGTAGATTAAAGGAGCCAAACGGGTAGACAATGATCACATTGACAAGAACTTATGAATATAATGCAGTAATCTATGATAAATAGACATGTCTTATGTAGCATTAATGGTTAAACTTTCTCTCTCCCTCCCTTTCTCCCACTCTCCTCCCTTCTTCTCATTTTTGCGCCCTTTTCCCTCTCTCTCTGGAGACCAGGGTTGGCATAATATTTTTCGACAGACTCCAGCCGCTTCTGAGCAGGCACTATGGGAAACGCTGTACGAGGAGCACAAATTATTCAGGTTTGTCTGTATCAACGGAGCTCTGCTTGTTGAAGTAAAAGAGAAAAGGTGGTTTAAAAGAAAGGACAGCAGCAAATGTACCATTGTAGGTGTCCTTGGATGCGGAAATTGCAAATGGAATGTGAAACTGACTCATGTGAAACGCGTCCCAGGAGTTTGCTTTTCTGGCAGTGTTGGCTGTGGTGCCTGCGAGCGCAGTGCATGTGCTCAGGGATCAGTACGCTTGTCCTTGTGTATCAGCCCCTGCACTGGGTGCAGCACATCATTGCCCTGTTGATTCCTGGTCATCAGTAAGAACTTCTCTGTGGCTCGCCACTTACGTTATATTTTATTTAGTAGAACAGGTGGTTATTTACCGATCTTGATAGCTAAACACTATTACCATTCTCAAATCATTTTTGGAGATCTGGGTACAACCTCTTGAACATTTTAGGCACAGGGTAGAGCTATTTATGAGCATATAGATTGCTGAGAGGTTGTAAATTCAAGACATCTCTTACTAGGATTTTAGCCTGCTTTTTTGTGTGTTGCAGAGGGGATTTTTTTCTAAGTTATCTTTAATGGATGTAGACAATGTTGATAAAGGTTAGCTTTATTCCCACAACCTGAGCCTTTGTTAATTCATGACCGGGGAAATAAAAACATCAGGACACATCATCTTTTCATTGGCACCAGCTAAATAGCCAGTCGATGAGGTTACAAAACTCTTGGAATAGTACTGGTAGCTAACAGATTGCCACAGTGTTAGTAACAGAAGTTTTTATATTCTAGAGAGCCCTGGAGGTAATTTTGATTGGCTCATTTCACAGTGGGTCCATGGAAGTCAAGCGACTTTGCCAGAGTCGCACAGCTGGCAGGACCATGGCTCCTTCCTTCCCCCTACATTCCACCAGGCCCCTTAGGAGGAGAGGCAGCATGCATTGACTATGATTTACACGATAGGCCGTGATGAAGGAACGCAAATTCTGTTTCCAAGGGTATACACTTAATAGCAGACAAAGCAAAGATACAAAAACTCTATTAAAGAAGATGTCAAAAACCAGTGTAAACTTGGATGAGGAGGAAATGAGGGGAGTGCAAAAGCACCAGCACTGGCACAACATATCACTGGGTGTGCTATGCAGGGAAAGGTTATTCCTCACGAGCAGAAGCGAACAGTTTAACACAGTTCTGCAGGGTGCTCCAGTTGAAGGAGGGCCTTTCTCTTGGGAGTATCAGACCCAGTTTGTGGATAAAGGAAATGGGGAGATTAACCTTCCCAGAAACCTTGGCCTGTAGTACTTCAGAGTGTTTTAAATTAGGACTTACGTTAATCCTTGAGTTACTTGTCTGCCTGGATCGCTTTTCTGCCAGGAGATCTTTGACTGTGTGCTTCACTCTCACACCTTGGTACACGCGTTTGCTGTAGTCTCCTGGGACTTAAGCAAAGGAATAGTCAGAATCTCACACAGACCTCTGGAGTCATTAGGTCAGTCTCCCAAAGGAGTGGTTCAAACACTGGTACTGTGGTGCTGTTTTCCTGTTAGAAAGAGAGAAGTCTGGAATATGAAGTGGCTTCAATTATTCTGTCTCCTAGTACTTGATGGAAAGTCCTCCATGCTCTGCATAAGTCAGAAAAAGCATGCTTCTGTCTTCTACACAACAGCTCTTCAAAATGCTCTCTTTTCTCTATTCTGATTTGTCAAAGTTTACTCCAACAATGTATCGTTTATGCTTTAATTTCAAGATAACAGGACTGGATACAACCTGGAGCAATGATTGCTTTTCACTACAAGAGGCAGGAGTTAGAGATGCACGATTCAGATTGCCAAGAGGCAGTATTCCTGCCCCGTCATATCAGTACCCGTGTGAGGGAACATTTCACCTGGATTTTTTAAAGATTATGTTCCTTAAAAAAAAGTCATTTGTTGATTGCACTAAACAAATATGGTTTGGTTTTAAAAATGAGGTATTGGGCATGAGGAAGTACAGCTCTAACACTAAGCCGAGGAGAAGGGAGGAGTTATTTGTTCATTCAGCAAACATGTTTTGAGCGCTTACTGAAGATATTACAGCACTGGCAGATTTTCTTGCATTATTTCACTTGATCAGTTTTACAGATGAGGACAGTGAGGGCTGGAGCTAAGTTTTTGCCAAGGTCTTACATTTTGCTAATATGCAACAGACGCAGATCAGCTTGTAACACTAACTACAAAATTTTGCAATTTTCACTAAGTGCAGATATACAGAAAAACATTTTCCCAAGGTTCTGAAATTTATCGGCCTTATTTATAGGGATGGCGAGCTCTCTGTTACTGAGGATGATAAATAGTGAGCGGAGAACTGTGGTTTGGACTAGTCTCTTTCAAACCAATCTTTTGTTTAAAAGCATTTACGCACTGAGTGAGTGGTTGAACTAGACACGTTCTAACATATTTTCCTTTTACTAGTACACGTGTATAGTATGTAATGTTTACATTCCTTGTGGGAAGTGGATATGTGTGTATAACACCTTCATTCCTTTTTTAAAATGCCCTTTTCCTTCCCTCCCTCTACCATCCACCTATCTTATGATCCTCTTGCTTTTTTTTTTTCTAGTTTTGTTTTGCATGTTTTCAGTTCATAATGTTGACATTGCTCATGTGGAGATGGTACCTGTTTGTAACACATCCCAGTTCCTTTTTTTATTCCTTCTCTCTCCCTTCTTTCCCCTCTATCTCTTCGTCCTCCTCCCCTTTGAGGAAGGTCTATCTCCTTACCTGCTGTTACATATCTTCTGCTTTGCTCTCTACCACTGACATTGCCGTCCTGTAGTAGGGTAGGTGGCTTCAATCCATTTTAATTGAAGTGTTGCTGGCTGACTAACAAATTTGGCTGGAGCAGAATCCAGCATCAATGTGATAGCAGAAAATACGTATGTATGTATGTATGAGGCACATAGCTAAAACAGTCTGAGTTTGTGTATAGTCTAGACTATAGTTGACATGTACTTCAAATTGTTTTGTGAAAAGAATTTTTAAAAAGAAAAAACAAAAGCTACAGCCAGAGGCAGGGTGGAGCACCGGGGCCTAAGGGTCAGAGGGGGCCTAGCCACAAGTTATTCACTGTCTTAGGAAACTCACAATCTCTGTTCCATTTTTTTTCACGTGCAAAGTAGATATAATCACTTCTTAGCTGTCTTGAGAGATTTATTAGGAAAAATATAAGATATGCATATGTATGAAAATGCTTTGAAAACTACCAAGTTGCATGAAGAACACCTCTATAAAGACACACAAAAAATCTAGGTTCCAAGAAAATATATTATTTGATTTAAATAAAGCCACATCCAACTTGATTCCAGGAAAACAAAATTATGTGGTTTTATTTGATCTGACATTAACAGGATTTAGCGTGTCTTTAATTCTTTAAAGACATTTGAATTACACTACTTCTTTCAGATAAGTCTCAAATATAAAGCATGATGCTGAAGCTTGTTCCAGGGGAATGTAAATGTTGCTTCTAGAATCGAATATGTCTTATTTGAAAAACCTAATGCTATATTTATTCATCAATTATTACTTCTAGCGGCTCAGTGCTGTCTAGTGGAGAGAGAAATACTGTAAAAACAATTATGATGCAATGTGTTAGGTGCAGCAGCAGAAATGTGCCTAGGATATTCAGACACACACAGAACACACCACTCCTTGCTGGGGTTGTGGGGGGCGTCAGAAGCACCTGGTGAAGTCTGGACTGAGGCCTCAGGGAAGAAGCGGGCGGTGGTGGCAATGGCGTCGTAGGCAGCAGCATTCCAGGTGTGGAGGTCAGCATGGGCAAAGGCCCGGAAGTGAGATTAGGAAGAAGTGTAATGCAGGAAGTGGTAGAAAATACGTCTGGGCAAACAAATGGGGCTATGCATGATTGCTCTGGTGTACGGATACAGCAGTGTGGACTTTTTGCTATAGGCTATGATCCACGAGGGGCTCCTGAGCAAGGGAGTGGTGCAGTTCGATTTGCATTTAGATAGGCTTTTCCAGTAGTTGTGCAGAAGGTGGGTTTGAGGATCATGAAGCTGCAGGGGGTGTGTCAGGAGGGCTATAGAACAATTCAGAAAGAGCTAAGGCGTCTGAGCAGTGGCAGGTAGGTGGACAAGCATAGCCAGATGCGAAAATTACTTAGACGTAGGTGGACAAGCATAGCCAGATGCGAAAATTACTTAGACGTAGGAGGTAAAGGAAGAGAGGACTCCGGGGTGATTCTCAGATTTTACCATTGCTTGAGGACATGTTTCAGCATCACCTTGACTTTGATGACAATGAAGTCAGGAAAGAAGATGGAATCCCTTTAGGGAGCATGTAACAGTATCACATATAGAAAACAACACGTGTCTGACACTCTGGAATGAACAGGCCAGAATATTCCCTAGGACTGAGAAGCTCAGTATCTTGTGAAACCCTGTGACACTGACATCTGACCACTTTCAGAGGAAGACAAGAGTCTTATCAAGAGACATAGGATCAGCTGGGGATATAGCTCAGCAGCACAGCACCTGCATGGCAAGTGTGAAGGCTGAGCTTGATTCCCAGTACCACAAAAAGAAAATAAAAGTAATAATAATAAAAGACACATGGGAAGACTGACGAGGGAATAACCAGTAAATACTGGGGAATAAGGCATCAAGAATCCAGGGGGAAAAAAAAAAAAAGAATCCAGGGGGAGAGATGTTAAGAAAGGTAAAAAATTATCAGATGTAGTCGAATGGTCCTGGAAAATAAGGATAGAAAAACATCCATTGCTTTTAACCCAGTAGTTGGTGTTGCCTTGGCAAGAATGGTTTTGGAAATGTGGGGTACCTACAAGTCAGACAGTAATTTCAGGAGAGAAAGTGGGGACAGAGGGAAACTATTTCTTTTAAGGTTTGAGTAAAAAGGGGAAGCAAAAGGTTGAACAATGATTGCAGAAAGTTACAGTGTCAAGAGAAGTTTGCTTATGTTTTTTTATGATTTCTGTATTGGTAGGTGGGAAAGAATTGATATTTGAAAAAGACTGAGGGAGGGACTAAAGATTTTTGGAAAGGGAAAAAGTGATGGAAGGAGGTCTCGACAAGGAGAAGATAAATTGGAATCAAGGGCAAGCAATGATGCTCAACCTCTGAGACTGGAAAAAAAAAACGATGGGGACTGGGGCTGGAGTGGATGGTTTGCTCCATGACTTAGGCAACACTAATAAACTTAGAGCACTGAGAGGAGGAGAGAAACTCAGATACTAAAGGTTAGAATAAGACAGGGGTCAAAGCTAGACAAACAAATCAAATCGAGACATACACTAGTGAGTCTCCAACTGTGATCTGTTCCTTCAGCATGGCCGGTGGCTAGGGACTTGTTAGGAGTGCAGATTCTCAATCTCTGCTCCCAAGTACTGAATCAGAAGCCTTTAGGATGATTGTCTTCATTACCTTTCCTCATTGCTGAGACAAAGTACCCAGCACCCCAAATTTTTGCTCCTGTCCCAACCCATCTTTTAGAAATATGTGAGGACGCCCCCTACACAACTGATCCAGAATCTGCTGACTTCTCTGTGTCCCGGCTCAAGCTCCTGTCTCATGCACACGACTGCAGTAGCTTTCTGACAGCCTTTCCACCTTGCCCCGTCTACTCTCAGCACAGCAGCCAGAGTGAGCCTTTAAAAAGGAAGGTGCAGTTGCCTCCCTGCTCTGCTCAAACCCCTACTCTGGTTTCTCATGTTGCTCCAAGTAAAGGCAGAGTCCTTACGATGGCCCTCCACGACCCTCTTCCCTGACACCTCCGTTTTCATCGATTCTCCCCCTTGCTCCACTACTATAACCAGTTTCTGAAATGCACCCATCACAGTTTTTCTAGGACCTCTGCACTGGCTACATTACTGGCTCAACACCCCCCAGGCCCCTTATCCACAGGCCTGTTCTTTTCTCCTTCAAGTTGTGACTCTAATGCTATCTTCTCAATAAGAGAGTATTTAACGTTGCCTCTTCCCCATGCAATAATCCCCATCTGCTTACCCTACACTACCTTTTACTTCTGTGCGGCACTTTTCCCTCTATAACGTCCTTATAATTTCCGTGTCGAGAGTTTATTGTTTATCACCTGCTCCTTGCAAGTGTGAAAGCTCCGTAAAGATGGGGATCTCGGCTGATTATACTCCCGGGGCGCGTCCCAAATGCCAGTGCCTGACACAAAGTAGGCTTCCTGTAAGCACCTGTTGGAAGCATTTTTTTATTGTGGTTAATAGTAATAAAGCACTGAAGGATGTAAAAATCTGGCTGTAGACATTTAGATAGTTGTGCATTGCTTAACAGTGGACACATTGTTCTTTGGACACATTTTGAGAAATGAGTCATTAGTCAATGTCATCATTATACAAACATCACAGGGTGTACTTATGCAGATTAGGATGGCTATGATGTCACTAGGTGATGTAATCTAATGGCACCACTGTCCTGTATGCAGTCAGCTATTGACTGAAATATTATGTAGCGTGTGACTGTCCTCTATAGGAGATTAAAACAATATAATTTTCAACATAAGAGTACTGTGTCTTTTTATCATATATTTTGGAAAAATTAGAAAAGGTTTTGAAAGTTTAACTGGAGGGTAGAAACTAGAATGGGTTGAGGATGAGGCAAATTATATAACAGGTAGCCTTAAACAGTGGAAATGACAAAGAAAGGGCAGATCTGAGGGACTTTTTCAGGGGACAGCACACACACACGCGCACACACACAGAGGCACATACAGATAGAATACCATGATTATAAAGAAAAACCAAGAAGGCAACGAAGAGAGTTGGTTTGGATGAGGGAAGAAGAAGTCAGTTTGAAATAGGTTGATTTGGAGATTTGTAAATTTTTAAATTTGTAGATTTTTAAATTTATTGATTTGGTGATGCTGTAATCAAATAAAAACAAAAATATACAGTAGACACAGTAAGTGTTTAGACCTAGGTTAGAATGCATCTTAGAAACATCTTTAAAGCTGTGATAATTCAATTTACGAAAACAGATGTCTTTGCAATAAGAGAAGAATAGACACCCAAGCACAGGCCCTTGCTAAATGGCTACAGGTCTTAGGCCCCGAGCAGAGGGAGGAGAGTCTTGTACTTGAATGGAAGCATCCGGGAAATTAAAAAGCAAGGAGTGTGGACAAAAAGGAATTACCAGCGGTGTCCTGTATCCAGTGCCCGATGAATGCTTGCGGTGTATATAACACACTTTCGATAACATGCCTTCTGTGGATGTGACATATCTTATAGAAGTCAAAGAAAGGCCACAGTCGTAGGAAAAGTGAAGTTGTTTAGAACTAGGGAGAGGATAGTTCCTTAAGAGATAAAGGTGAAGTCCCTTCTTTGGGGCTTCCAGGGAACCCAGGTGGTAAATAAGTGGAAATAGGTAAATCATGCTCCGAAGCAGTGACGGTGGTACAGAAAAGCAAACACCTTTTTACAAAAGCACAGAAGATAAACTAGTTTAACAAAGCTGGAACCTATAAGCTCCCCTATATAAGCTAGAGTATAAATTCTTTAAGATCATGCCTGGTGGGCCAGGAATATAGCTCAGCGGCATAAGCACCTGCCTGGCAAGTGCAGGGTCCTGAGTTTGATTCCCAGTATTAAAAAAAAAAAAAAAAAAAAAAAAAACAACCCTGGTGTTTTCTTCATATTTTTCAAGAATTTGACATTTCTTCTTTTTCTTATGTCTTTTCTGCCTGCCTGCTCTCTTCTCCTTCCCCTTCCCACTTTTCTTCCTTCCTTTCTCTCTCTTTCCCTCCTTCCCTCCCTCCCTCCCTCTCTCCCTTCTTCTTTGCAGTGCTGTGGGTTTAACCCACACTTTCACACCAAACTACATCCCCAGCCCTTTTATATATATATTTTTTGTTGTTGTTGTTTTGAGATGGGGTTTTGCTCAGTCACTAAATTTCTCAGGCCAGGCTCACATTTGTGACCCTCAAGGCTGCCTCAGTCTCCCAGAATGCTGGTAGTATGTGTCACTAGGACTGGTGTATGATTCTGGAAATTTCTTAATCTATGCCTCCCTTTTGTTTGGGACAGAAGAGATATTTGTCCTTCAGAATGTTGCCAGCATTCCTACTTCCAAGCGTTTTTTCCTGTGCATTGTGTTTATTTAAAGAATCCACACCTGTGTAGCCTAGGAGAGCTTAAGAGTTTTTATTCAAATACTCTAAATACAAACTTGCATTTAGATCAGTTGTTGAGAAAACAAAGACAAGTGTTTCCGGAGAGAAAGCACAAGCAAATTTATCAATAGGAATCAATTCCTCCTTGAGAATTTAGAAAAAAATCGCTCCAGTAGGATCATGACTCTGCACATGCAGCAAATCGTTTCTGCCGAATCATCTCTTTATCCCTTCTTTCTCGAATGGGGAGTTTGGTCCATGATAGTCAGTGGTGGGGTTGCTTTAATCATGTTTTTGAAAAGTAAACATTTTCTTCATCCAGCTCAACATGTATATTGTGAAACTGGTTTAATACTTAAAATATAGGCGATCCCTAAACTGTTTTTTTATTATTAAATGGTAAGTATACTTGTGATGTTTGAAACACATTCTTATTTTACTATTTTTGAGACATTGCATGGGGTCCATTTTCTTGCTTTTAAATCTTTTGAGTTTCTAAGCAGGTCCTTGTAACATAAGGGAATAAAGAGATCGTGTGAAACAAACAAGAGAAAAGAAAAATTAAGCTGCCCTAAAACTTCAGAAAAGGATAATTATAGTTTGAGTTCCAGACAACGGCCCCATGAAGACAGTAGATGACGTTTCTCTGAACTATGACTTTGATATTGTCACTCAAGACACAACAGAATAGAAAACATTGAACAGTATGTTTGTTTCATTCTGTCACTCAGGAAAATGACAGTGTGAGGCCCCGGACATCCCAGGGGCAGTACGGTGTGCTGGGTCACCCTCTGGCTTAGCTGCGTGCCTGGGCTCAGTGGGGCCTCTTCTCAGCATCCCAGGTCAACCTGTTTTGCTGAGGATAGGAGTTCCGGATAGGAGCAAGTGGGACTAGCCACTTGCCCACTCGGGGTTTGTGGTCCCTCTTCTGATCGGAAAGATGATGCCTTACTTTGGTTATGGGAATGTTTCTGGGGAAACACGAGGAAAGGTAGTACAGTCTGCAAGGTCACCAGTTAATCTTGAAATGTTCAAATTACTAAGCAGCAGATAATACATACTGTTTATAGATTCTTCAATTGGAAATACAGACTCAAACTTTAAAGGTACAAGGTCAAATTAGCTAACATGGGAGGAGGCTGCCCAAATGCGGTTTGCCTACTTTGCAGATAACCATAGCTTCTTCCAGCTTCCCCTCCCCCTCACCTTCTAAGGATGACCCAAACGGTGCTGCTGTCAGCGATCAATTCTGTGATGTAGGAGACAGAAGTTCTTAGAACTTTAGCTCTCTGCTTTCTCTTGAGCTCAGACTTTGAAAAGCTGTGTCATTTATTTTTTTAAATACCAAATTTTCTTTCAAGGTACTTTTGGAATATTTCCTTTGTCATCACTTATGAACATTTACAATGCTAATATTTATATCTCCAATTTGTTCCTGGAGCTGTGAGGTTTATTCTGTATTGACACCACCATTTGTATCTTCAGGATGAACACACTGGGAACACCGGTATGTAGTCTGAATTCAGGAAATAACATCTAAGTCTCTTCCTTATCATGTGTTAATAGAATATTCTTTATTCTTAGCTTTAAGAGCTTAAAGTAAGATACCGGAATAAAAATATTAAAAGTTTTAAATAAACGCAGATTCTTTTTATGTACTTTCTTTATAACTGAGGACTTACTGGAGATTGTTAAATTCAACATAAATTTTCATTGTATACTAGAAAATAATGTTTAATATTTGAGGCAATATTTTACAAAAATAATGTTCAATGAGTTGACTTTTTCCAACACAGCCACTCAGTGCAGCAAAATTAAATCTAACAGTAGTAATTAAAAGTAATTACAATTATTAAAGTGATACCAAGAGTTTTAAACATTAGTCTCTGGTCAGACCTTTTTATTTTTATACATTCAAAGTTAGTGATATTTCTTTTCTATTTTTGCTTTATGTTTTGACTTTGTGATGTCAAAAAAAAAGTTAGGATTAGAAACATTTTTTATTGTATTGTATTAATGGACAGACTTACCGCTCTCCATTCTTGATTCTGGTAAATTTCTTTCCCAACGGCAGTGCAGTGGTGTCGAATGGTGTCCGGTCCACTCCTTAGTAAGGGATCCTGGTCTCCTGAATGGCTCAGCCTGATCCTAGGGGAAAGCCTTCTGAAGAGGACAGTGATGTTTCTGAAAGAACTTGCGTTAGATTTGATTAAATGCAAATCCTTTGGTGTATGTTTCTTTCCAATTTGCATCCCCAGTGTAGATTATATGTGAAGGTACTCTTTTTCTCCTCCCCAAGTAGATTTTTATTCAGTAACAACGAGTTTCCATTAGGAACAAACTCTCCTAAATGTTTATTATGGAAACAAAGCATCCATTATTTGTTTCCTCAGTAGCAGTGACATTTTTCCATCCCTCTAATTTAGGGTTACATTTTAAAAGGTAGTGTGCATGTATGTATGGAAAGCTTTTATTTCTCAGTTGACACTATGCTTGTCACACATGTAAAAACTAGGTATCTCTCAGGTGTAGATAAAATCCCAGGAAGATTTTTTTTTTTTTTTTCAGATCTGTAAGTTTATTTGCTCAATGTACGACAGCTACATAATGACTCACATTCATGATATTCCATCACTGAGGAAAACTGCTAAGAATGGTCCGTGTGCGAAATAATTCCCTAGAGAAACACGGAGTTGGAAAAATAATCACTGATTAGACCTTAAAAATAGTTCACTGCATAACATGACAAAAAGCACAAAGGCTCATTCAGAGAACATAGGTCAATGTTCTCCTACACTGTATAGTTATAATTTCACCATGACGAACACCAGACATTAAGATTAAGCTAACACTGGTGTTTCCTTTGTCCCCCCCTTAAAAACAAAATATATAACTGCATGTCACTATAGCAACATCCAAACAGACCAATTTGTTACGATCACTATTTGGTAGAGCAAACTTTACCCCCAAAAAGGAAAAATTAAATTAAAAAAACTTTAAAAAATTTGAAGACTTAATTTTTTTTTGTCATAGGAATACATAACGCCTACAGTATAAGTTAATAAATTTCAAGCTACTGTATAGAAATACAACACTAGCATGCACAATATTGTATCAATAGAGTAATGGAGGAGTAATCATTTCACTGGAGAGACAGTATCATAGGCAAGTGCATTTCTTTAAAAATAAAGAAAAGAAAGGAAACCATTCAAGCTGCTTAAATACCAAGTCTCCCATTCCCTCT